>CM057455.1:619892500-620112500 GCA_016271365.2 Neoceratodus forsteri | reverse complement strand
TCATTTGTATGGGAGCTTTGAATATAGCTCCTGTTTGCCCTGGGCAAACCAGTTTGCACTGGGCTAATGAGTTAGCACTGTGCAATCAGGTTAGCTCCAGGCAAACCTCACTTCAGCATAGCACAATTCTGCAGTGTGTGGCTTACATTGTTGTTTGCACTCATACCTCTCACCTGTCCCTGATTTTACCTCAGACTTTTACTCTGTCCCTCCTAAAAATTATGTGTCCGTGACAAAACAGTGGGGGTTGTAAGCATACAATAATATCAAACATTAATGTTACTGATGTGTTCTTCCTTAGAAACTGCATTTTACACTACACCACTATCAGCTTCCTGAGTGGATATTACCAATTTTTAAGGTTTGTCCCTTATTTTAAACTGTTATCCCTGATTGTGGTAAGCCTTGTCCCTGATTTATGTGGCAGGAGGCTGAGAGGTGTGTTTGCAGTAGCTGTGAGACATCTCTGTGCAATCACACACAATGTTCTCCACCTGCAACACTGGCTTGGTACAGAGTCTAATGAGCTGCAGTTGCAGTTTACACTTCCTTGTTGCTATAGTCAGTGCTGTCTTATTCCCAGGCTATTTTTGCCCAGCACTCCCAGATCAGTTTACCCATCTTCCTTAGACTGCTACATTCAGCAGGATTAGCACCGGGCTGTTTCCTTTTCAATATAGCTTGCTTTGTGCTCTTGGCTAAGTTTGCCTGCCGGGCAGTGCTAATTTAGCCCCGGGGTAAAGTTTTGAATATCTGGCCCTAAGTTTCTTATGCTATTGACAAGGACAGGGGAGATACCCCAGTATAGCATTATGTCCCCCAAAAAAGTTCTATTTAATATGTTGAATGCAGAACTGTAGTCTATGAATGCCAGATATGCTGTAATTTCTCTTTTCTAATTTTAATATATTTCTCAATTAAATAAGTAAGTATGTAACAGATGTCTATGGTAAAGTGTTTTTTCTCAAAAACCTGCTTAAGCAGGGGTCAAGCCCCCAAGAACATCAATTTCTTCATTTAATCTGCCCAGTAAGATTTTAGCAGAGACCTTGCACAGTTTGTCTACTAAACTAATGGGTCAATACATTGAGAGATCCATCCCCCTTCGGTCTCTTTTTGTAAATAGGAACTATTTTTGAACCTGACCAGGAATATGGTATGTAATTATTTAAAATGCATTCATTAAAAAATAACAACAAGGACTCTGCCCATCTATCTGATATGCATAGGTAAATTTCCCTCAGGATTTCGTCAGGTTCTGGGTCCTTTTTTTTTTCATTTCAAACTTGTTATTGCATTCACTACTTCTAGTTTAGTGATAAACTTATGGTTAGTTTTTATGTCTTTTATTTCCAATTTCTTCCATGAGGAGGCCAACCTTGAGCAAAACAATATGTTATTATAATAGTCACTCCAAGTTTTCAAATCAATTTGGTGTAACAAGTCATTTTCCAGCCCTTACAGTCTTTTGCAACCAAAAGCCAGAATGATTTGGTATAATTGTTATCTATGGCTGATATCATCTTTTCCCACTGATGATCATGGTATGACTTTTTTTTTGTTTTAAGAAGGCCCTGTAATTTTTTCCGGTTTCCTTTAGTTCTTTAGCACTAACTTGATCTTCATTTCTTTTGGCTCTTCTTGTTATATTCCTCAAGTGTTTTCAGAGGGTTTACATTCTTTGTTAAACCAACCAGTTGGAATATTTTGATTTTTTTGAGCTATGGGCTTATATAGATTTAGCTCCAACTCAGGAAAAAAGCCTGTACTTTCTCACACATTTGATTAGGATTGTTATTAACCTATTCCCATGTGTTTAGGGAAAGGGTTACCTGATTCACTATATGTTCTTCCAAGGTCATTGTCCAGTACAATTTCTTTGTGTGTCTGACCACAACACTATTAAAATCTGCTAGATTTTCTGTTTTCATTTCAGTATTTTTTTTATATTTTTGTATAAGATGACTAGATGATGGTCACTTTCTGTTCTACTATCAATAACCAAATATTCCCAGTAATCTGGATGATCTTGCCATAGAATAAGATCCAGTAGAGAGGCCCCTTTATTGGTAAAATAGGTTGGTGGGCATTGACCATCCTTTGCAGTTCTACCATTCAATGGGAAAATTAAGTTATTATTCATTAATTTATTCAATCTATGGCCATTAAAGTTATGTTTTCAATCAGTTGAGACTCTTTTATTTCTAACTGAGTCTGGATACATAAATCCAATAATGGAGTTACATAGATACATAGATACATAGACAGTGTCGGCAGATAAGGGCCTATGGCCCACCTAGTCTGCCTATTTGAGCTTGTAAGTTCAGTTTGTTTTCCTAGAAGTCTGTTTCCCCCCCTTACCCCTGCCCTCTAGAATTCCTTTATGTCTATCCCATGCATTCTTAAATCCCGTGATTGTTTCAGCCCCCACCACTTCCTCTGGCAGGGTGTTCCACTTGTCCACCACCCGTTCTGTGAAGAAATTCTTTCTCATGTTTCCTCTGAATCGTCCTCCCTCCAACTTCATCCCATGCCCTCTAGTCCTGAAACATCTTTTTCACTTAAAAATAGTGTTTTCCTGCACCCTGTTCCTCCCTGTAAGATACTTGTATGTCTCTATCATATCCCCTCTCTCCCTCCTCTCCTCCAGGGAGTACATGTTCAGTTCCTTCAACCTGTCTTCATAGGACTTGTGATGCAACCCATGCACCATCTTTGTTGCCCTCCTCTGAACCTTCTCTACCCTGTCTATGTCCTTACGTAGGTATGGTCTCCAGAACTGTACACTGTACTCCAGGTGGGGCCTCACTAGTGTCTTGTATAGCGGAATTATGACCTCCTTTTCCTGCTGGTGATGCCCCTGCCTATACATCCCAGCATCCTATTTGCTTTACCTGATGCCTTGTCACACTGTTTCCTACCTTGAGGTCATCAGAGATGACAACCCCAAGATCCCTTTCCTGCTTGGTGCATGCTATATCCTCACCCCCAACTGATATATTGTGCCAGGGTTTTTTGCCCCATATGCATTATCTTGCACTTCTTTGCATTGAATTTCAACTGCCAAACCCTTGACCATTCTTCAAGTTTCTGCAGGTCCCTTCTCATTCTGTCTACACCCTCTGGTGTGTCTACTCTGTTACAGAGCTTTGTGTCATCAGTGAACAGTGAAATTCTGCCTTCTAGATCCTGTGCAATGTCACTGATGAAGATGTTGAATAGGACCGGTCCCAGCACTGATCCCTGTGGTACCCCACTGGTTACTCTTCCCTCTGTGGAGTGACAGCCATTTACCACCACCCTCTGTGTCCTGCCACCTTAGTTATCACTAAGTTCATCAAAAATGCCAATTCTGGCATTGAAGTTACCAGTAAGCATAAGCTAAGCACTTGGTAAATTCATCTGAACCTCTCTTACTGAATTTGTTAGTTTTTCCCATAAGTTATTGGATAGCACGTTATTCTTTGTTGGAGGGACATAACAGTTAAATATCAATGTCAGTGTCCCACAATAGGACAAACAGATCCCTAACAAAACTAAGTCCTATACTAATATTTATAAATTAGAGAATATCCCTATTTTGACATAAATGGCTAGACCTCAAGACTTACAAACCATTTTAGCCCTCTTTGATTTGGGTTTCTGTATGATTGTTTAACCATTAATGTCCATTTCTTCATTGGGTCTGTGCCAAGTTTTCTGAAAATGTACTAACAAAATCAATCCAATCTTGATCTTGTGACTTTGACTTGCATCCTGCTATATTCCAGGAGATTAAGAAGGAATGTTTATCCTCCACATTGTTCAGGTTGGTTACTAATGAACTGTTGTTAGACTTCCTGGCACATAGTACATTATACAACACATTACTTATAGGAAAATACAAAATCACACATGCCCCCACAATGCAAAGCATCATGGGCTGCATATGCAAATCACCACAGACTGTTATGCTGGTCCAACTTTAAGCAGAATTGCATGGTGCCGGAAGGCCTCTCACACAGTTTGCAAAGGGTGCTAACAGAAGACATATCCTCAGTACTGCTTGACACTTGTTTCACCCTACCCCAGACTCATCAGTATGCCTCGTCTGTTTGTCACCCCAGTGGAATGGACCAGCTACCCCTAAGGCAGTGTGCCTGGGATATATTTCGGTGAACCCATTAAAATAAAAAACTATTTAAAAGACAAAGAACCTCTGTGCATAAACACTGAGGCAAGGGTTACCCCAAAGGGCATTTGGCTGGGAAGCCAAGTTTCAAGAAAATACAAAATCACACATGCCCCCACAATGCAAAGCATCATGGGCTGCATATGCAAATCACCACAGAATGTTATGCTGGTCCAACTTTAAGCAGAATTGCATGGTGCCGAAAGGCCTCTCACACAGTTTGCAAAGGGTGCTAACAGAAGACATATCCTCAGTACTGCTTGACACGTGTTTCGTCCTACCAGAACTCATCAGTATGCCTCATCTGTTTGACACCCCAGTGGAATGGACCAGATACCCCTAAGGCAGTGTGCCTGGGATATATTGTGGTGAACCCATTAAAATAAAAAACTATTTAAAAGACAAAGAACCTCTGTGCGTAAACACTGAGACAAGGGTTACCCCAAAGGGCATTTGGCTGGGAAGCCAAGTTTCAAGAAAATACAAAATCACACATGCCCCCACAATACAAAGCATCATGGGCTGCATATGCAAATCACCACAGAATGTTATGCTGGTCCACCTTTAAGCAGAATTGCATGGTGCCGAAAGGCCTCTCACACAGTTTGCAAAGGGTGCTAACAGAAGACATATCCTCAGTACTACTTGACACATGTTTCGTCCTACCAGAACTCATCAGTATGCCTCGTCTGTTTGACACCCCAGTGGAATGGACCAGCTACCTCTAAGGCAGTGTTTCTGGGATATATTTTGGTGAACCCATTAAAATAAAAAACTATTTAAAAGACAAAAAACCTCTGTGCGTAAACACTGAGGCAAGGGTTACCCCAAAGGGCATTTGGCTGGGAAGCCAAGTTTCAAGAAAATACAAAATCACACATGCCCCCACAATGCAAAGCATCATGGGCTGCATATGCAAATCACCACAGAATGTTATGCTTGTCCAACTTTAAGCACAATTGCATGGTGCCGAAAGGCCTCTCACACAGTTTGTAAAGGGTGCTAACTGAAGACATATCCTCAGTACTGCTTGGCACGTGTTTCATCCTACCAGGACTCATCAGTATGCCTCGTCTGTTTGACACCCCAGTGGAATGGACCAGCTACCCCTAAGGCAGTGTGCCTGGGATATATTTTGGTGAACCCATTAAAATAAAAAACTATTTAAAAGACAAAGAACCTCTGTGCGTAAACACTGAGGCAAGGGTTACCCCAAATACCAAGATCAGGTTCTAATACTGACTGAGGCAGTCAATTTGCATAACCTGCCAGAGCCATATACCTGATCATGGTTGAAACAGTAAAAAAACCTTTTGCATTATGAGATTGCTCTGTGAGGGTTCTTTGTACATCCTGTGCTTCATGAATAAAGTATAATGGAGAACCATCCCATTTAGTTAGATCAGCCAAAAAGAGACCCATGGCATCTAAGTCTTTTACTTTCTGCCATACTCGACTAGCTACCAATGGACTTTTAAAAGATTATCAATTTGTTCATCTCCTTTGATGCTCAGATGTCCATATGCTGCCTGTACTCTCTTTCTTCCCTGTCAACTATTAAAGAAATTTGAAAACAAGTTTGCACATTACTTTAGGTAACTTGGTATTTGTTTCATTATAAAGTTTTTACACCAAAAACAGACTCAAAGTAACTGGGATTATACCCCCATCTACTGCGGGAGGTCCTTCTCATACTTCAACCCCTACATTAATTCCCATAGAGCGGTTAACAGTATCTAGACAAAGTACATTTTCTGGAGCTGGAAGGTCACTACTTTTTTATTCAACTGCGAGCTGTGTGAGAAATTCTATATTGCACTTGATATCTGCAACAAACATGCACTTTTGCTTAATTCTATGTGAGGTGAAACTAACTACCCCTGGTAATTGCTTTTTATTCACATATTTATTTAGTGTTTATCCAAGAAGGGGCTTGCAAACTCTGTTTATCTTGTTAGTAACTTCAGAAGGATTTAAATACGGCATTTGGGTAGGTCCTTGGAGGTAGCTAGATTGTCTACTAGGATTTTCTGACAGTTAAACTATTTTTAAATGAATTACAGGTGGCTGAGGAGTTGAAAAAGAAACTTGCAAACCCTGCTTATCTTGGAAGTAACTTCATAAGTGTTTGAATACTGCATTTTGGTTGTCCCTTGGGGGTAGCTGGATTGACTACTAGGATTTTGGGACAGAAACTATTTTTAAATAATTTACTGGTGCGTAGGAGTTTGTGATAGTTAAACTATTTTTAACAAAGTTACTGTGGTTAAGGAGTGGTCATAGAAAAACCGGCAGTGTGAATTGAGTGTCATAGCAAAATCTGCAGTGTGAATTGAAACACAGACAGCCTTAGGGGGCAGGACGTTGTTTTCAGACCAAACAGGTTGTATTGGAACAGGAAGGGCTACATCATAACCAATGGCAACAAATTGCCCTGGGTGGAGATATCCAGACTAGATCAGATTACTATAAGTTACTGGAGGCTGCAATTTTTAAAGACGCAAAACATATTTTCTGGATCTGGAAGGACACTATTTCTTTATTCAACTGCAAGCTGTGTGAGAAATTCTATATTGCACTTGATATCTGCAAAAAATGTGCACTTTAGCTTAATTCTGTGGGAGGTGAAACTAACTACCCTTGGTAATTGCTTTTTATTCACATACTTATTCAGTGTTTATCCAAGAAGGGGCTTGAAAACTCTGTTTATCTTGTTAGTAACTTCAGAAGGATTTAAATACTGCATTTGGGTAGGTCCTTGGAGGTAGCTAGATTGTCTACTAGGATTTTCTGACAGTTAAACTATTTTTAAATGAATTACAGGTGGCTGAGGAGTTGAAAAAGAAACTTGCAAACCCTGCTTATCTTGGAAGTAACTTCATAAGTGTTTGAATACTGCATTTTGGTTGTCCCTTGGGGTAGCTGGATTGACTACTAGGATTTTGGGACAGAAACTATTTTTAAATAATTTACTGGTGCGTAGGAGTTTGTGATAGTTAAACTATTTTTAACAAAGTTACTGTGGTTAAGGAGTGGTCATAGAAAACCTGGTGTGAAACAGGAAAGACAGTCTTTCAAGCAACAGAGGGAGGTGGATCTAGGTTTACATTTGTTTGTTACAATTCTTAACATTTTCAGTGCAGGAAGAGTTTAAAGCACAGCTGACTTATTTTGGGGCTGACTGCTTTCAGAGCACAAACCACCAGACCTGTTTTGGGGCTGGGGAGGTTTACCTGTGTCTGACTTGGATGTGTGGATTTTCTCTGTTTGATTAGCAGGGTATTATCTCTGCCAAATTGTTGTGTATGGCATCTTGCTGACAGGAAGGCACTCATTGCAGCAGTGGGTCAGAGCTTTAAGCTGATTGTTTTGTGAGGGCACAGTTTAGGCCCAACCCTTCCCACCCCTCACCCCATACACCCTGGAAATAGTTCCTTTATACTTGGGGTTCTGACATCATTTTCAAGAGTGCAAGGTGCATATCACTGTCATATCCTCTCTAGCACACTGCACTGACAATATAAGCATACACATTGTATAATATAAATATATATATATATTTCTATATTACAAACCAATCACACACACACACACACACACACACACACACACAAATGTGGGGAGTAGTGCAATGTAATGGCTGTGGGGCAGCAGTCTTCTGGGAGTCTTTCTGGAGGCTGAGATGCTGCTCTATTTACAGACAACTCTCTGCCCTGAGGGAGGAAGTTGCCCGTCTTCAGGCCACACTTGACAGTAGTAAGGGGACCTTCCCCCAGACCACATTGGATGGTAGGAAGGGAACCTCCCCCTTCCGGGGAACACCAAAGCCACCACCACTACCTCAGAGGTTGTGAAGAAAGCACAGCAGTTGGACCACAGTGGGCTCATGGAGGGTGAGGATGGTGGAACAGAGACACACCCAGTCAGTTGTTCCACACCACAATCCATAGACCATTCTGCGGGAGCATAGCTCCCATGGATGCACCCACAGAGGAGACTCAAGGAGGTTGAGGACAACTGTCACAAGGGAGGCCCACAGGAAGGAGGCAGAGGACACCACAAGGAAAGGAAGCAGCTCCTGGTGGGGGACTCAATTATTAGGGGGATAGAATTGGGGGAGCAGGGAAAACTGAAGTAAGATGCCTGCCTGGAGCCATGGCTTGGAGAGACATGAAGCGCATCCTCAGAATCACAAGAACAGCTGCACGGGAATCTGAGCTGGACATCATTGTCCACCTAGGGACAAATGACTTGGTTAATCATGAGATTAGAGCAGTGCAAAAGGACTTTGTAGAATTGAGGAGGGGCCTAAGACAAGTAGCACACACAAGATCCTTCTCTGAGGTGCTGCCTGTCAATGGCATGAGTGAGGCGAGGGTACTTTGCACCATGCAGTTTAATGAATGGTTGAAAAAATGGTGCCGAGCAAAGGGTTTGGCTTCATTGGGGACTGGGGTTCCACCTGGAAGGACACCAGCCTATACTGTCAGGATGGTCTGCATCTGTCCAGGAAGGGAACAATTCTTTTGAGCAATCAGTTTAAATGCTTCATTGGCAAGCTTTTAAACTAGTCAAGGGGGGAGGCACTGATAAGCAGCAGGGAAATCCCAGCCTCTCCCTACAAAACAGGGTACTAAATGAGAAAAAGACCGAGGTAGACAGGTCAGTGGGGGATGCAGCAAAAGAAGGTAAAGCCATCAAAAAATGGAGAGCAATGAGTACCAATGCCCTTAATCTGAGTAACAAGCTTCCTGAATTAGTGGACTTGATGGAGGAGGAACATCTGGATATCGTGGCAGTCACAGAAACATGGTACACACAAAACCATGACTGGGACATAAACATACCTGGATACACTATCTACAGGAGGGACAGGGAGGGTAAAAGAGGAGGAGGAGTAGCTCTTTACAAAAGGGAAGGAATCAAGGCAACAGAACAAAAGGGAAAACAGGGAGGAGAAGAAGCACTGTGGGTAAATTTGGAGACCGGCAATGGCACCACAATCCGCACAGGGGTTGTATACAGACCCCCTTCTCAGGGGGAGGGAATGGACAAGGAAATGATAGAAAGAATACTTAGAATGGCAGAAAAAGGGGAGATATTGCTGAGGGGTGATCTGAATATGCCAGATGTTAACTGGAATGCAGTTGCAGCAGCCACTTCAAAGAGTGGGGTTATTCTAGATGCCCTACAAGGGGCATGCCTTAGACAACTAGTATTGGAGCCCACTCGAGAGGGGGCAATCTTAGACCTGGTTCTCTCAAATGGAGATGAAGAGAGGATCACAGATGTAGAAGTGGGTAGCCAACTGGGAACTAGCGACCATCGAACAGTATGGTTCACATTAAACACAGCAATAGAGTCAAGCCATACAAAGGCAAAAGTACTGGACTTTAGGAGGGCTGACTTTGCCAAAATGGATGAGTGCCTAAGGAATGCACTAGCAAATGGGCAGGAAGAAGGGGTGGAAGAACAATGGGGAAAAATAAAAACTGCCATCACAGAGGTAACAAGCCTTTGTGTGAAGCAAATTAACAAAATGAAACGATGTAAGAAACCACTATGGTTCTCAAAGGAAGTGGCAGTGAAGGTTCAAGAGAAAAAGAAAGCATTCAGGAAGTACAAGAAATCACAGAAGGAGCAGGACAGGGAACTGTATCAGTTAAAGCAAAAGGAAGCTGGGAAGGCAGTCAGAACAACAAAGGCCCAAACCTAGGTTAAGATAGCCAACTCTGTTAAGAAGGGGGATAAAACCTTTTATAGGTACATCAGGGAGTGAAGGAAGACCAAGGGAGGGCTAGCGAGGCTTAATAAAGGGAGGGAGGGAGAGTGGGCAGAGGGTGACTGTGAAAAGGCAGAGATACTAAACAAATATTTTTGCTTCGTATTTACAAAGGAGGTGGGGGAGGTACCTAAAACAAACAGTAGAAACACTGTGGATACAGAAGTTGATACCAGCCCATTTACAGAAGAAAGGGTTCTGAAAGAACTCTTAAAACTGAAGGTGGACAAAGCAATGGGGCCTGATGGGATTAATCCCAGAATTCTAAAAGAATTAAGGGTAGAACTAGTGACACCACTGAATACCCTCTTTAACAAATCATGGGAGGATGGGGTGGTACCCGAGGACAGGAGAAGGGCAGATGTGATTCCCCTTCACAAAAGTGGGAGCAAGGCAGAAGCAGAAAACTACAGACCTGTTAGTTTAACCTCAGTGCTAGGGAAAATGATGGAATCACTTCTGAAGGAAAGAATTGCTGAGTATCTAGAGGCCAGAGGGGCTGAGGACCCAAGGCAGCATGGATTCACAGAGGGAAGGTCATGCCAGACAAATCTGATAGATTTCTTTGACTGGGTGACCAAAGTAGTAGATCAGGGAGGGTCTGTGGACATGGCCTACCTAGACTTTAGCAAGGCATTTGACACAGTCCCACACAAAAGATTAATATACAAGTTAGCCAGCCTGGGAGTGGGTCCCAAGATGACAGCCTGGGTAAAGAATTGGCTGGAGAATAGGACACAGAGAGTAATAGTAAATGGAGTCCACTCTGAAGAAAGGGGTTACTAGTAGGTACCGAGGGTTCAGTATTAGGACCGTCCTTCAATGTCTTTATAAGCGATATTGCAGAGGGACTGGAAGGAAAAGTATGTCTCTTTGCAGATGACACAAAGATCTGCAACAGAGTTGATGCACAAGGTGGGGTGGAAAGGATGAGAAGGGACTTGGCAAGGTTAGAGGAATGGTCAAATGTATGGCAGCTTAGATTCAATGCTAAGAAGTGCAAGGTAATGCACCTGGGAAACAGAAACCCAAGGGAAGAGTACACAATGGGGGTGAGATACTAACAACAACAAAAATGGAAAGGGACCTGGGGGTAGTCATATCAGATGACCTAAAGGTGGGCAAGCAATGTGAGAGGGCAGCAAGGAGGGCTGGGGGGATACTGGGATGCATAGGGAGAGGCAACACCAGCAGAAAACAGGAAGTTATAATCCCTCTGTACAGACAGTTGGTGAGACCCCATCTGGAGTACTGTGTGCAGTTCCGGAGATCCAATCTCCGCAAGGACATAGACAGGATGGAGGCTGTCCAGAGGAGGGCAACTAAAATGGTGCAGGGTCTGCACCGGAAGACATATGAAGACAGACTTAAGGAGCTTAATATGTATAGCCTCGAGGAAAGGAGAGAGAGGGGGGACATGATAGAAACTTTCAAGTATCTCAAGGGAATCAACAAAGTCCAAGAGGGTAGCATCTTTCAAAAAAAGAGGTGTGCAAGAACAAGAGGGCACAATTTGAAGATAGAGGGGGCGGCTCAGAGGTAATTTAAGGAAGTATTTTTTCACAGAGAGGGTTGTGGATGCATGGAATGGCCTTCCGGAGGAGATTGTGGAGTCAAATACAGTGGTGGAATTCAAGCATGCATGGGACAGTCATAAAGCAATTCTAGGGGGTGGGGGTAGGAAGAAGTAGGCTGCTGGTTAACTAGGATCTGCAGCTTATCCAATAGGTAGGGAAATGGGCAGACTGGGTGGGCCAAGCGGTCCTTCTCTGCCTTCAAAATCTATGTTTCTATGTTTCTATCTAATACTCTTGCATTTTATCAAATAAAGCAGCAGTCCGATTCAGAAACTGAATTTTCTGGAAGTTTCTCCTCACAAAGTTCAAAACCCTTTCAGTAGTAAAAAAATATATCAACACTCTTGGCAAATATATCCTTATCTGAATCTGTATTCCTCTTCACTGTGTGGAGGTCCCCAATTAAAATATCAAGGCTCAGTTTCTCATTCAGTAAATAAATATTAAATCTTGTAGTATTTCTCTCTTATTTTATCTTGGACCATACACCCTCATATATGGTTATTTCAGATATTTGCACCCAGATATTTTTGTGCCTAGTTTCACTACATCATCTACGCATGGAGTCATAACAGCGTGGGACAGAACTAAGCACAACAAGACCACACTGTTGCAAACAGCATGTAGCAAGACCCATAAACACTTTATTTGTTTTCTGGGGGGGCTTCACCTCCTGTGATCCCCATGAAGGAACTTTATCCCCATCATCCCTGGAACTATAATAACCAACTCTGATGGGGTGTGGATGCAGAAGCATGAAAAAAATAGTAAAAAAAAGATTCCCTTACAGGGAATCAAACTGCTTTCCCCAACCCCATTCACTGCAGGGTCAGGTTCTCTAGCCACTCCATCATGGGAGCAGCTCAACAGAGAAACACAACCCACAGAGGTCAGATACATATCCTTCTTCCGGGTGAGCAACAGAGGGTAGTGATATATTCCTATTACTGTAATTCCCCTTTTGCTATTAAGCTGTTCTTGATCTTCATGGCGCTGTCTCGCTATGTGTGGTTTCGTTTGAGCTATTCTCACCAGGTACCTATCATTCTACATATTTTCTTCTTGTAGTTTCTGTAGCAACTGTTTGTTAATTTCTAATCGTATGTCCTTGTTCACTTTTAAAGCTTTGTTATTTGTGTGATCTATCTTTTTTATACATGTATTTTTCTGCTTTGTTCCTTTTTTCTCTCTATTCTTTATTTTTGCTTTTTGTCATTTAAGTCAGTATTTCCATTGTGTTCTTTCATTTGTTTCTTGAATTTTGATTGAGCTTTTCCCTCCTCCTTATTTTTATTTACTAAGGCATTGCCCAATATGCTTATTATGGAAACATCAGAATGAAATATAATTGTAGTGAAATCTGGTCTTTTGCCCTTAATTGGGGAGGTTGATAGTTAATTTTCTCCTATGGGAATCGAAGATGATTCCCGGGGTTATTTTAAAATTCTATGGACACCATCCAACCTTGCATCATTGATCGCTACAAACTCTTTAGTGATTCAATTTCATTTCTATTAATAATTAGTTGTTCACAAAGCATAAAGTTGGCTGCATATTGGTTCTTTAAAACCTTAATAATATCTTCACTCAGTATCAAGGGGTATAAGGCAATACATCACTGTTCTATCATTTCACATTGATAGGGTGCTCATCGGAAAGTCTTGATAATATTGGGACAAACTATCCTAATGCATATATTGCTTGTTCCCTACATCATGTTTTCCTACTACTGGATTCACTGTGTTAATCATAGGTGGTATTTTTCAGGATGTCATACAGATGCTTGAGACTATGGATAGTATTTTCTAATATATCCACAAACTCTTTTAGTGCCACATTCCCCTTTATTTTATCACTTGTGGGAAAATTTTGGTTTGTTATTAATTGAGCTTCTGCTTGTGAATTAATGAAGCTCTAATTATGGTGTACTAGGGCAGAATTACTGCTCCCATTAAAGTACTGTGGGTGCTGCGAGTCACTTGAGACCCAGCCAATTAGATCTTTTTCCATTAAATAATTGGCAACATTTTGAACTCCATTTAGAGTGATGGGCAGGTTGTCCTCAAAAACAATATTGGTCCCATTAGCCTCAGTAAAGAAAAACAGCATAGTGTTATCAATACACATGGTTGGCACAGATACACAGTCTGAGGGAAGTTCATTAAAAAAAAAATGGAAGCAAGATTTGACTCAGAATGGAGCCCCAGGGAAAACATGAGGAAATAGGGAGCAAGCATAACCTAGTAGGATTGATTGCTGTCTTTTAGGCAAGAAATCGTGGAGAAAGGTGACCGAAATATCAAAAAGACCTGCCCCTGCAATACTGTCAAGTAGGAGAATATAGGACAGTGACAAATGCCTTGGAAAAGCTGAATATAATGGCAAAGGGGAGCAGCCAATGATCTATCCTTTTCAAAACAGTGATCTATCCTTTTCAAGACAGAATTGATAAGTTGTAGGAGCAACGTGACAGCTGAACATTGTTTTTTTTTCTCTAAAAACCAAACTGTAAATGACAGAGAAAGGAGGATGATTTTAAGACAGGTAGAGAACTTTCTTCTGGAAAGCAAACAGGAAAGGACAGCGGAATGATGAGGATTATAAGACAGAGTATCAGTTAAGAAACCATGTTTTTCTTACACGTTGGCCAATACAGGAAGTAGGGAGACAGAGTGATGGTTACCTGGGGAGGATGTGCCACCCCGATTGTGATAGGGGAGAGGATTTTGTCACATTTTCACTGTTCAATAACTTTTCCAATGTGAAAGGAGACATTTAGCTTGGAATAAATAGGGCCACAGATTTCTGAAGCAGACTGAGGGAAGGAGTATGTGGCCAAAGTTATCTAGACTGTTAAACATCCTCAACTGGGGAAATATGAAACAGGGTAAAAGTAGGAGGAGGGTGAATGATGGGGAAACGGGTTGGGAGGGTAAAAGGTACTCTAGGGGGTTAGGACAGTTGAGAGGTGTGCAGTGAAATGTGAAACAGCACAGGATGTAAATACATTTTACAGATGGATGCAACAGCTGATTGGTCAGAGAAGAGAAAGCCTTCATACACAAGCAGCTGAGTGGTAGAATGAGGGAAGTCAGGATCAAAAACATAGTGAATGACCTTTCAGAACCTAGCAGGGGATGTAGGGTTTTTCTGGAGGATAGTTGAAAAATAGTTTATTTAACTTTCATAATAGCTTTGTTGCTGGCAGCACAGAGTTGTTCGTTTGTTAATATGTCCTGAATTAAGCAAGATGACTTACAGGATGTTAATACTAGAGTCCATAGTAGAGATGTGTAGAATATGTAAATTTGTCAGCAGAATTGAAGTGGAATGGCAACTCCTCTTCTGAAATGTTTTTAATAATTGTTTGATAAACTCTAAAAGTGATTTAACTTAACATAGAAACATAGAAACATAGAATTTGATGGCAGATAAGGACCGCTTGGCCCACCCAGTCTGCCCATTTCCCTACCTACTGGATAAGCTGCAGATCCTAGTTAACCAGCAGCCTACTTCTTCTTAACCCCACACCCTAGAATTGCCTTATGACTGTCCCATGCATGCTAGAATTCCACCACCGATTTTGACTCCACAATCTCCTCCGGAAGGCCGTTCCATGCATCCACAACCCTCTCTGTGAAAAAATACTTCCTTAAATTACCTCTGAGCCATCCCCCCTCTATCTTCAAATTGTGCCCTCTTGTTCTTGCACACCTCTTTTTTTGAAAGATGCTACCCTCTTGGACTTTGTTGATTCCCTTGAGGTACTTGAAAGTTTCTATCATGTCCCCTCTCTCTCTCCTTTCCTTGAGGCTATACATATTAAGCTCCTTAAGTCTGTCTTCATATGTCTTCCGGTGCAGAACCTGCACCATTTTAGTTGCCCTCTCTGGACAGCTTCCATCCTGTCTATGTCTTTGCAGAGATTGGGTCTCCAGAACTGCACACAGTACTCCAGATGGGGTCTCACCAGCTGTCTGTACAGAGGGATAATAACTTCCTGTTTTCTACTGGTGATGCCTCTCCCCATGCATCCCAGTATACCCCCAGCCCTCCTTGCTGCCCTCTCACATTGCTTGCCCACCTTTAGGTCATCTGATATGACTATCCCCAGGTCCCTTTCCATTTTTGTTGTTGTTAGTATCTCAACCCCCATTGTGTACTCTCCCCCTTGGTTTTTGTTTCCCAGGTGCATTACCTTGCACTTCTTAGCATTGAATCTAAGCTGCCATACATTTGACCATTCCTCTAACCTTGCCAAGTCCCTTCTCATCCTTTCCACCCCACCCTGTGCATCAACTCTGTTGCAGATTTTAGTGCCATCTGCAAAGAGACATACTTTTCCTTCCAGTCCTTCCGCAATGTCGCTTATAAAGACATTGAAGAGGACCGGTCCTAATACTGAACCCTGCAGTACCCCACTAGTAACCCTCCTTTCTTCTTAGTGGACTCCATTTATTATTACTCTCTGTGTCCTATTCTCCAGCCAATTCTTTACCCAGGCTGTCATCTTGGGACCCACTCCCAGGCTGGCTAACTTGTATATTAATCTTTTGTGCGGGACTGTGTCAAATGCCTTTCTAAAGTCTAGGTAGACCATGTCCACAGCCCCTCCCTGATCTACTACTTTGGTCACCCAGTCAAAGAAATTTATCAGATTTGTCTGGCCTGACCTTCCCGCTGTGAATCCATGCTGCCTAGGGTCCTGTGCCCCTCTGGCCTCTAGATACTTGACAATTCTTTCCTTCAGAAGTGATTCCATCATTTTCCCTATCACTGAGGTTAAACTAACAGGTCTGTAGTTTTCTGCTTCTGCCTTGCTCCCACTTTTGTGAAGGGGAATCACATCTGCCCTCTTCCAGTCCACAGGTACCACCCCATCCTCCCATGATTTGTTAAAAAGGGTAGTCAGTGGTGTCACTAGTTCTACCCTTAGCTCTTTTAGAATTCTGGGATGAATCCCATCAGGCCCCATTGCTTTGTCCACCTTCAGTTCTAAGAGTTCTTTCAGACCCCTTTCTTCTGTAAATGGGCTGGTATCAACTTCTGTATCCAGAGTGTTACTACTGTTTGTTTTATGTACCTCCCCCTCTTCATTTGTAAATACTGAGCAAAAATATTTGTTTAGTATCTCTGCCTTTTCACAGTCCACCTCTGCCCACCCTCCTCCTTTATTAAGCCTCACTATCCCTCCCTTGGTCTTCCTTTGCTCCCTGATGTACCTATAAAGGTTTCATCCCCTTCTTAACTGAGTTGGCTATCTTTTCCTCGGTTTGGGCTTTGCTGTTCTGACTGCCTTCCCAGCCTCCTTTTGCTTTAACTGATACAGTTCTCTGTCCTGCTCCTTCTGCAATTCCTTGTACTTCCTGAATGCTTTCTTTTTCTCTTGAACCTTCACTGCCACTTCCTTTGAGAACCGTAGTGGTTTCTTACATCATCTTGTTTTGTTAATTTGCTTCACACAAAGGTTTGTTACCTCTGTGTTGGCAGTTTTTATTATTCCCCATTGTTCTTCCACCCCTCCTTCCTGCCCATTTGCTAGTGCATTCCTTAGGCACTCACCCATTTTGACAAAGTCAACCCTCCTAAAGTCCAGTACTTTTGTCTTTGTATGGCTTGACTCTATTGCTGTGTTTATTGTAAACCATACAGTTCGATGGTCGCTAGTTCCCAGATGGCTACCCACTTCTACATCTGTGATCCTCTCGCCATCTCCATTTGAGAGAATTAAGTCTAATATTGCTCCCTCTCGAGTGGGCTCCAGTACTAGTTGTCTAAGGCATGCCCCCTGTAGGGCATCTAGAATAACTGCACTCTTCGAAGTGTTCGAACTCTTAATGAGTTTATTAGTTTTACATGGTTTACAGAAAACATTGCTATGTTTGCCTGAGTTTGTGGGAAACTAATCTGGAGCTCACAAATTTGGGATACCTTGGATTTGGTGATGTGGGGAAAGAATCAGGCTCTGCCCACCCTCTATAAATGTTTTGCTATCCTAGCCCACCCGGCTTATGTTGCTCTTGTTCTGTGTCCCCATATGATTCTTAATGTGCATACTCCCATTTAGACTTCTTCCTTGTAGTTACCTCCTTTCTCATGCTGCTTTTTGGCTGGCTGCATTTTACCTGCATCCAGCCTACCTATTTTGGTGGGCTTCACCATTAAACCTAGCCAATGTTGTTCCACACTGTCTCATGTTACTCTGTTTGATGGTACTGTATTGAGTAACTCTCTGTTCCACCAAATAACAGTATTTTTTAAGGAAACTGAACTGGAAAGGGAAGAGGAAAGGGTGAGCATTTGAAGACAGGTAATGTTTTTTTTCTTTGCTGAAAACCAGACTGGAAAGAGCAGAGAAATTAGGATGATTTTAAAACAGGTGGTGAGTTGAAAAAGCACGTTTTTCTTGCTTTGAAGAGAAGAGGAATGATGGGGTGGGTAAAAGGGACTGTAAGGTGAGGGTAGGACATTTGAGAGGGGTGCAGTTAAATGTTTAACAGCACAGGATATAAAATACATGTTACAGATGGATACAACATTTGATTGGTCAGAGACAAGAGATCCCTCATACATAAGGTCCTGAGTTGTAGTTGTAGATAGGGGGAAGGACCTTTCAGAATTTAGCAGGGGATGGAAGGTGATTCTAAACATTAGCTGCTAAATAGCTCAATTTAACTCCCGTGATAGACTTTGTGTTGGCACTACAGAGCTGTTTATACTCTAATGTGTCCTCTACTGAGAAAGAGGACTTACAGCATATTAACAACAGATCTTTTAATAGACATGTGCAGAATATGTAAGTCTGCCAGCAGAACTCAAGTGGAATGGGAGCTGCATTTCTTATAGAATCATAGAAATCTGATGGCAGAAAAGGACCTCTCTGGCCCATCTAGTCTGCCCCTCCCCCACACTCATCATCAAGAGACCTAAAGCCTCCCCGCCCCGCTCAACCCCTTATGTCTGTACCATGCCCTCTTGAATTCCTCCACTGTTTCAGCCCTCACCACCTCATCAGGTAGTTTGATCCAGGACTCCACCACCCACTCCGCAAAGTAACACACCCTGACATTGCCCTTAAATCTTCCTCCCTCCAATCTTACACGTTGACCTTTAGTGTTAGCACCCACTTTCCTTGTAAATAAGCTCTCCTCACTCACTTTATTAAGCCCCTACATGTACTTAAATGTTTCAGTCATGTCCCCCATTTCCCTTCTAATCTCCAATGGGTACAATTCTAATTCCCTCCACCTCTGCTCAGCAGGCTTCCTATGCATACCATGCACCATTTTGGTTGCTCTTCTCTGAATCCTTTCAATCCCACCTGTATCCTTGAATAATTGAGATCTCCAGAACTGAAACCTGTACTCCAGATGAGGTCTTACCATGGTTTTAGAATGAGGCATCAACTCCTCCCTAATTCTGCTTCTTATGCCTCCTCTCTAAGCACACTAGCATTCTATTTGCCTTACCCACCACCTTGCTGCATTGGTTACCCACCTTAAGGTTTTTTTTTTCTCAATTCTCTCTTTATGCCCCCCTTCTCGCCACTGTGTTTCCTCACCTTAAGGAGACTGCCATGGCCTTGTAAGTCCCTGCTCATCTGTCCAGTTACCAGTGCAGTCATCCCCCCATGAAGTCTTGGTTATACCCCCCAGGCAGGTATGGGACAGAGCCCACATCCTCCACACCAATGTGTCTGTATTTCATCAGGGATCTGTCATTGACACTGGCACGGGTGTTGTGATCAGGGCCTGAAGCTCCATCTACAGGGAGCACCGCAGGGTTCTTCCTGCTTTTTCTGGATCCTTCCAAAAGATGTCGGCACACTTGGGGAGCCATGGGGCGACGCACGTCAAGCCATGCGAATGCTCTGGCTCATGGCTGATGTTCCCCTCTCCTTTCTACTTGCTGTCCCACTGCACCACCACCCATGGTCACCGAGGTGGTGGTAGAGCAGAGGGGACATGCAACGCACCTGCCCTGGCTGACCCTCCAGCTACACAAGTCTGTTCCTGAACCCGGGTTGCTGGCGCCGTGAGAGGTAGCCCTACCACTGTGCCAGCAGGGCGGCACCACCTTAAGGTTGTTTGATATTATAATCCCCAAATCCCTCTCCTGCTCAGTTGACTTAATTACCCCCCCCCAGTGTTAGCAGCTTGCGTGTTTTACACTCCATGTGCACTACTATACACTTTTTGGCATTGAATTTCAGCTACCAAGTTTCTGACCACCATTCCAAAATCTTCAGGTCCTCTATCAGGGACTCCAACCCCCGGGGAGTCCACCTTACTGCTGATCCTCGTATCATCTGAAAATAGGCATACCATCTCCTCCAGCCCCTCTGCTATATTACTGATATAGATATGTTGAAGACCTTTCTGAAGTCCAGACAGGCCACATCCACCGCCCCTCCCTGATTGACTACCTTCATCACCCAACTGAAAAAATCTATTATGTTCATCTAGCATGACCTCCCATTTGTGAAGCCATGCTGCCTGTCATCCTGCAGCCCACTGTCCACAAGGTAGTCTGACAATCTTTCATTTATTATTACCTTGATCGCCTTCCCCACCACCGAGGTGAAAATGACAGGGTGATAATTCTCTGCCTCCTCCTTGCTGGCCCCCTTAAAGGAAAACTACACCCAAAACTTGAAAAAATATATGCTGTGCAGAGTGTTTTAATTTGTATGTGAAGTTCTAGTGTTTCCTTCCCTCTGACTGGTATTAGGAGTTTTTCCTAAATTAGCCTGCTAGCTTTAGGGTAGTTTTACAACTCCTGGAGATCTCCATATCAAATAGTTTTATTGTATTTCTTTGTGCTACAATGCACCTTGTTTCATGTGATGGTGATGTAGCAGAGCCCATAAATCCAGCAGAAAGCATTGCATTACAATCAGTTCTCAACAATAGAGATGGCTATAGTTTAAAATCTGTAGAATTCAGCTTGGTGACCACCCTCATCCTAAAGGTTTTACTGTTCTGAAAAACTTTGCTGCTGCTAATTTTTGTGCAGCTTGTAAAGCTTCCAAGATATTTAGTTTGTTTGGCATGTGTGTGCTGAATGTTGGGTCTCTCTTACATCACAGTCACATGAGACAAGATGCACTGTGGGAACAAGAAAAACAATTACGCTATCAGGTATGAAGATCCCCAGGGGTCGTAAAACTAGCATAAAGCTAGCAGGCTAATTGGGGAAAAACTCCTAATACCAGTCAGAGGGAAGGAAACACTAGAACTTCACATACAAATTAAAACACTCTGCACAAGATATATTTTTTCAAGTTTTGGGTGTAGTTTTCCTTTAAACATAGAAACACAGAAGCTGACAGCAGATAAGCACTACAAGGCTGATCCAGTCTGCCCATTTCTTTTACATTATGAATGTGCCATAGGCCTATACTCTGTCAATGGGCTATCTATTCATACTCATCTGTATTGCTCCCTTATGCCTATTCCATGCCTGTTTGAAGCCCTGCACTGTATTCATATCCACCACTTCCTGAAAAAGGCTGTTCCATACATCCACCACCCTTTCTGTGAAAATAACTTCCTCACATTATCCCTTAATCAGCCTCCCTCTAATCTCATGCTATGTCCTCTTGTCCTGCAGTTCTTATATTGAAACATGTTAGACTGTTTCATCTTATTAATTCCCTTAGGATGTTTGAATGTTTTGATCATATCACCTCTCTCTTTTTTTTGCTCTAGGGTATACTTATTGAGCTCTGTTACTCTGTCCTCATATATTTTCTGATGATGTCCCTACACTATTTTGGTTGCCCTTCTCTGGGCTGCCTCCATTTTGTTAATGTCCTCGTGCAGGTGTGGCCCCCAGTACTGCACACAGTACTCCAGATGGGGTCTAACCAGTGTCTTTTAAAGAGGGATTATTATCTCCCTCTTACAATTTGCAATACCCCTACTAATACACCAAAACATACCCTAGCCTTACTTACTGCTTTAGTGGTCTGCTTGGATGGTTTTAGGTCATCTGTCATGATGATGATGCCCAAGTCTCTTTCTACCCTCGTGATTGCCAGCAACTCCCCCCCCAAAGTATTGGTGGCTTCTGAGTTTCTCTTCCCTCTGTGCAAGATCTTGCACTTCTTTGTATTAAACCCCAGTTGCCACTTTTACAACAGTTTTGCCAGTTTATCCAGATCTCTTCTCATTCTGCCCACCCCATCTGGATCATCTCTGTTGCAAATCTTGGTGTCATCTGCAAACAGACAAACTTTACCCTCCAGTCCATCTGCAATGTCACTGATGAAGATATTGAAGAGGACTGGCCCCAGGACTGATCCCTGAGGTACCCCACTTGTGACCTGCATCTCTTCTGACTGTATACCATTTACCACCACTCTGTTTTCTGCTTGACAACCAGTTTGCCACCCAGTTGACCAACTTCTGACCCACCCCGAGCCTACCCAGCTTATTAATCAAACTTCTATGTGGAACAGTATCAAAAACTTTGCTGAAGTCAAGGTAGGCAACATCAACTTCACCCCCCTTAGTCTACCACTCTGGTTACCCAGTCAAAGAAATCTATGAGACTAGTTTGACAGGACCTTCCTGTTGTAAACCCATGCTGTCTTGGATCCTTCTGTAGTATGGTTACAGATGTTCCACTAACCTTTCATTAAGGAGTGCCTCCATAATCTTGCCCACTACTGAGGTAAGACTGACTGGTCTGTAGTTCCCTGCCATCTCCCTGCTACCACTCTTGTGGAGCGGGATCACATGAGTTCTTCTCCAGTCTTCTGGGATCTCTTCTGTGCTCAGACACTTACTAAGCAGTTCTGATAGTGGCTCTGCTAAGTCCACCCTTAGCTCCTTAAGTACCCTGGGATGTATGCATCAGGTCCCATTGCCTTGTCCACCATAAGTTTAGTGAGCTCTTGTAGGACCCTTTCTTTTGTGAAGGGACTAGTGCATAACCCCCCCCGTGTCCATGGTGTTGAGCTGGGGACCCTGCCCTAATCTCTCCTCAGTAAATACTGAGCAGAAGTATCTATTTAGGATAGATGCTTTTCCTTGGTCCTCCTCCACACACACACTCGTCCTTATCCCCTCTGATCTTAGCAATACCCTCTCTGGACTTTCTTCTTTCTCTAATGTATCTATAGAAAGTCTTGTACCCTTCTTTTACTGTTCATGTTAGTATTTCCTCAGTTTGGGCTTTTGCCTGCCTTACTACCTTCCCTGCTTCCCTTAGGGAAGTTCAGTATGCCTCCCTATCTTTGTCCTGCTGTGTTCCCTTAAATTTCATGAAGGCCATCCTTTTGGCTGTGACATTTTCTGCTACTGTTTTTGAGAACCAAAATGGTTTTCTCCTTCTTTTGCTCTTGCTTTTCTTTCTAACACAATGGGATGTTGATTCAAGTATTGCATCCTTAATGCATGCCCACTTTGCCTGTACCTCCTCACCTGTATTTCTTCTTGCCAGGGCTAGCTTAACTCTGTTAGCCATCTTATCAAAGTCAGCTCCTCTGAAATCCCATATTTTGCCTTGGAATGGGATGATTTAGTTCTAGTGGCAAATTGAACCATGCCATGTGATGGGCACTGGTTCCCAGGTGACCATCTACCTGGAGATCTGTAATCCTTCCCAGCTAGTCAGTACTAGATCTAGGATAGCACTGCCTCTTGCGGGTTGTTGTACCAGTTGTTTGAGGCCCTCCCGCTCCAGGGAATCCACTGTGTGTCTAGTTCTGGCAGATTTTCCTGCTGGTATTGACCAATCTGTATCTGGCATTTTGAAGTTTCCCATTATCAGAATTTCCCCTTTAGCTGTCATGTTTTGTATATCTTCTAACAGTAATGTGTCTGTGTCCTCCCCCTGGTCTGGAGGCCTGTAAACAACTCCAGTTTGTATGGCTGTCCCATTTCCTTTTTCCATGGTGACCCACTGTTCCTCTGGCTCCTTATGTGTATTCTGAAATTCTGTAGCTTTGATATTTTCATTGGCATAAAGGTACCCCCCCTTTGCACCGCATTGTCTTCTGAATAGTACATAGCTGGGTACTGAAGTCTCCCAAGTGTGGTTACTGGTGAACATGTCTTGCTAATGGCAACTATGTCCAGTTTAGCCTCTGTCATTGTTGCCTACAGGTCTGGAATCTTGTTTCCCAGACTGCGGGCTTTTGTTACATGATTTTCCATTGGCCAGATTTCAGCGTGTTAGTTTTTGTGCGAGGTCCTGCATTTCTCCTGAGCATTGTATGGGGAGCCAGTCCTTTTTGTTTACCTGGTGATGCAAATGAACTACATACATGCTGATATCCTGTTTGATCACTAGCTGAGGGGGTGGGGTGTACGTCCTATTCGATGTATCAGGTGCTGTACCCCTCTCCCCATTTGCTAGTTTAAATATTCTGCAAAAACATCAAAATTCTGCCCCAATGCACTGACTATCTCCTTAGTCAAATGCAGTCCATCAAATTTAAAGAACATTCATTTCCCAAACTGTTGCTAGTTACCTACAAATTTGTGTCCTTTTTCCTAGCACCAGTCTTTGAGCCACATGTTTAGCTCCCCTGTCTCCCCTTCTCTGACCTTCTGTCCATCTTCCCCACCCTCCCAGACCAGCAGGATTTTAGAGAAGTAGATGACAGATGAAATAGATGACAGTTTGTCTCCCAGCCTGTTCAGGTGTTCCTTGGTCTCCACTACTGACTGTCTGGCGAGATAGTTAGTACCAATGTATAGCAGGATGTCGATGTTTTCTCCTGCTTCCTGCATGATTTTAGTAATGTGGTCAATGTCTCTCCAAGTTGATGTACCTAGGAGACATCTGACCATTACCCCCTGGCTTGAGATAGTTATCAACTCCCCGAATCGTGGAGTCTCCTATGATTAGAAGTGTCTTGGATTTCCTTTTTGCTTTTTTTTGCTTTGGACTCTGCTTTGGATGAGTTTTGTTGTGCTAGCTCCTGTCCTACAGTGTCCTGCTCTGCAGTGCCCTCTGTCCCTTTGTTTGATTTCAGAGATAGAGACAGATACCTTTTTGTACTTTTTTTATGGTTTGTGGAGGTGATACGTTGAAGAGCACTGAGTGATGGGGCACCTGATTTGACCCTCCTAACCACCTGCCAACCTCCTGGACTGACTACCCTCTGTGGTCAAGGTGCTTCAGTTAGATGTTGGGGAAATGGCTAGCTGTTCTTACAATATATTTCCTCCTGAATATGTGATTTGAGGCGAGCAGTCTCAGCCCATGCTGCCTGGAGCTGAGCTCTTAGATCTCCAATGGTCCAGCATGTAGTACAGCGTCCTAAATCCTGTATAACCACCCATTTGAAAAGTGTCCCACAGTACCCGCAGTTAATAATATCCATTCCAAATGAGTTGCCTGGTTTATAGCCTGGTCCAAGTAATTAGAAGGAGGAAAATTAAAGCAAAAGTTTGATTTTTTTTGTTTTCTCTGTTTGTTTTTGTATAACTTGTTATAACAAGTTAAATTACTCATGCCCCTGTAAGAGAGGTCACTGTTTGGATACCCCTCTGATCCTCCCCTTTCTGCTTTGCTACAGGAAATTTTATGACTGCCACAAAAACTAGCCAAACTTGGGTTATTGACATTCTCTCTTTGCACATGATGCACATTTGAAGAGGGCACCTTATTTCATATTTTTAGGTCATGACATAAAATTGCCCCATTGTGGTCCTTAATTCAATAGAGGGCTGACCCTTTATTAGGTCTGAAAGAATTATTTACAGCTAAAATTTGCTTTTTAGGTGATTTTCCTGGAGTGTCAGTGTCTAATCGTAAATATTATATGGCATTTATATCAATGTCAGTTAAAAAGTTGGTGCTGAAACATTGGAAAGATCAGGACAATATCACACATACGGAATGATTAAATGAACTGATATTGAATCTCAGAACAGAAATGACAATAGCAAGTCTGCATGGTAGATCAAAGAGATTTTCCAGGATTTGGGACCCCTTTTATACTTTTTACTCTTTGTAACAAATAAATTGATGCTTCCATCAGCTATGTGATAATAATGTACTCTGTGCTGAGTAGGGGGAGGGTGGAGGGGGTGGGTTAGGAAAGGAGGGGAAGAAAGGTACCATCATTGTTAAACCAGAAGAATCTGCTCTGAATGTATGTTATGGAACCTTTCTTTATATTAAAAACTTTAATACACTTTGAATTAAAAAAAATTAAATGTTACAACTGTGCTACCCTATAAAAGGAGTGTAGCAAGGGGTGGTTGGGGATGGGGTGGGTGGCTGAGCCCGACCCCTGCCGAAAAAGAAGAAACATGGATGAAAGAAACAAGGAGGTAAGATCAGGAACAATCAACCAACAACACATGCAGTAGCACTTAAAGCTTAGTCTAATGATAGATAAAACTGTAAAACCTGTAAAGCAGCACCTGTAATAATTTCACAGAAGATGTACCTTGCAAAAAAACACTTTGCTACAGAGAAAAATAAAGCAGTAACAGAAGATATATCTAGCAAAAAACAATTTGAATCAGAGAAGATTACAGCAGTAATCTATAAGCTCAAAACAGTAACAAACCTGTAGACACACCCTGTAATAATGCAGCAGAAAGTATACCCTGCAACAGCAATTTGAAACAGAGAACAATAAAGCAGTAAAATGTTAGCAAAAAGCAGTAACAAACCATGTGAGTACAAAAGAAAATAGTAACACACAGTAAATCTGCCTAGCCAAAAGAAGCTTTAATCTTTTTCCTTGCTCTGATAATGTTCCTTGCTCTGTCCTTACAAGAAAACCTAGAAGCAAAGAGCCTAGGTGAAGCTAGGTGCCTTTGCCAGCAAACCTAGTCTTCCCTTATGTAGTGGCACCATATCTGTCTTCTTCCAGTCTCTTTGCACCCACCCTGTACCATGGAAGAAGTTAAACATCCTTGCAGAAGTGCTGCCAGCTCCTCCTTTCATTCCTGGAGTACCATGGAATGCAAGCCATACCATTTCCTTGTCAACCTTCAACCTTCCTGTTTCCTATCTCACCCTGCCTTGACTGAACAGGCTAGGATCCACCCTTTTGTCTTCCCATCCCCCTCCCTTTTAACTCAGGTTTTCTTCCTTCCCTCTCCACCATGAAGACCGAGCAGAAGTAGCTATTAAGGATTTCTGCCTTCTCAAAGTCCCCCTACACCATGTACTCCCTCATCCCATGTCCCATACTATCCCCTGCCTCACCTTCCTCTTCTCCCCCACATATCTAAAAAAAAGTTTTATCCCCCATTTGGCCAGCCTACCAGTTCCTTCCTCTGTATCAGCTTTAGTCCTCCTAATCTTCTGCATTATGACCCTCAGCTTCTCTTTGTAAGTCTTCCTGTCCTCCTTCCTCTGAGACTTCTTAAATGTTCTGAATGCCCTTTTCTTTCCCTAATTGCCTCTGCCGCCTCCCTGGTAATCCAGAGTGGCCTCCTTCATTTTTTGTTTTTAGTTTCTTTATGCAGAGTTAAGTGACTTTCAGGAGCCCTCTTTCTAAAAGATGCCCATAATTCCTCCAAGTCTCCTAATCTTCCATTTTCCTCAATTTCTTCTATGAATATCTCCCTCATCCTGGTAAAGTCCATCTGCCTGAAGTCCATACAATGTTTGCTGGTCCTATTTGTTTGCCTCCATGTCCTTACCCTGAAACTCACTGTATTGTGGGCGTGTGTACCCAGGCTGTCTCACACTAAAACGTCTTCCACATTATCCCGTTTGTGAGGACCATGTCCACTTTGTTATCCCCTTAGTGGGCTCCCTAACCAGCTATTGGATGAAAGCACATTGAGGTGAATCTAGGATCTCTCTGCATCTGGTTGATGCTGTAGCTGGGATTTCCCAGTACACATCGGGGAGGTTCAGGTACCCCACTAGCAGGATCTTCCTCTTGAGTACCATCTATTTACAGTAGTAGCCACAGACATTGCCAGCTATTTCCAGATATGTCATGACATTTCTGAAGAGTTTCTCTCTGCTGCCCCTACTGTGGAAATGCAGAAATCAGGAGATATTTCTGGAAATGTCACAGAAATTTCAGAAAATATCTGGCAGTGTCAGTGGCTGCTACTGTAACCACCTGCAACATCTGCCTATTCCATTCCTCTCCCTGTGTAGGAAGTCGGTAAATCACTCCAGTCTTACTGATGCTCCCAGCCATTTAGGCAATCTGACGCACATGAACTCCATCTCCTCTTACTCCTCCTGCCCTTCCACTGTCCTAATGTAATCCTTGATGTACAATGCCACCCCCCCCAGATGTGTATTTTTAAAAAGTCTGTACTCCGGTATACCTATCTACCAAGTATGATGCTCTGACCACCAGGTCTCAATTATAGCCACAATGTCCAGGCCTTCTTCCACCATTATGGCCTCCACATCCACCATTTTGTTCCCCAAGCTCCTGCCATTTGTGGATAATTCTTTCCACCAAATACCCCGTACCATCCTGCCTTCCCTTACTGCCTTACCTCCCCCATTCTGTGAAGGAGTGCTAGCTAGGGTATTCCCTGCTACCCCCCCCCGTTCAGTTTAAATGCAGACCTTCATTATGAAATTATTCAATTTATCTTTTATGGCACTTGTGTACCCCTTGCTAAGATGCAGACTGTCAGGTGCATAAAGTTCTACATTATCTCATGCCCTACCCCATTCTCCCACCAAACTGAAGCCTTTTTCCCTGCACTACCTCCTCTGCCATGAATTGAATTTCTCAATGTTCTCCTTTCTATGCACACTGGCTTTTGGCAATGGCAGAACTTCAGAAAAAGAGGCTGTGTTCCCCTCCTCCTGACAGATTCTAGCCAAATCCTTGAACCTAGCTTGTACTTTCATCACATTCTTCTCAAGATCTTTCATGCCAAGATGCACCATGAAGTGATGTCCCCTTTTGTGCCCTGCCTAAGATGCATACAGCACTAAGTTCCTTGGCTTGACTGCTGTTATGCCCTGCATGCACTTAGCACTAATAGAGCTTCCATCCGTCTCCCATTCCCCCATTTGATGCTTCTTATTATGGAGGCCCCCAAAATAAGTACCCTGCTATACACATACCCCCTGCAGTCTATGGATTCCTCACTCAACTTCCTTGCCAGTTTTTCCAATCCTCCCATGGCTTTATTCTCCCCTTAGTACAGTGTCCTTATGCCCAACTCACCCATATGCACTTATTTCCCTCCCACCTTCTGGTATGCATAACACTGTCTTCCTTTCATTGGCATTGTCCCCCTGCTTATCAATATTCCCTTGCTCATCACCTCCTCTTGCCACTCTTTCTATCACCTCTGCTGGTTTTCCTAGCTCAATTACCCCCCCTTTCTCCTAACAATTTCAATTTCCCATTATCCCCTCTTTTCTGTCATTACCCCCAAGACTCTCCCTTTCCTCCTACCCCTTTTACCTCTCCTTGCCTCTCATGCTCTCCTCCCCCAGTCTTTTTCCAACCATGACCCCTCCTGGGATCTCTGAGTTATCTGTCTTAGCCCCCTCCTTGCCTCTTTTACCCATCTTCCCTCTTGCCCAAGCACTCTTTTCCACCCTATCAGCTCCCCACCACTCCTTCTCTTTCCTAGCCAACTTGTCACCCTCATACTCCTGATTATCAGTATCCTTCAGATTTCTTAAGGGTGTATACCTGTTCCACAGTCTAACCCCACCCCCATTGAAATACAAACCACTCATATTCTCACTGCTATACACTTTATTAGTTTCCTCCTGCCTTCTCTCCTTTATTGGTTCCTCCCGCATATTCCTTCCTCCCCCCACCCTTGTCCTGTCCCCAAACTGCCCTTTCCCATCCAACCTGGACCACTTCCTTCTCTTGAAGGGTTCACCATATACCTCCCATATAACAAATCCTCCTCCCTCCCTGTGTTCCCTGCTAATACTCCCCATAACCCTGCTCGCCCACTCCCTCCTTAGCCTAACAACGTCTGCCTCCATCTGTGCCAATCTGATACATAATGGGCAAAATCCCATTCTCCACAACATGTCTACATAAACTGCAGCCCTGCATACATTACACCCCACTATTCTCCATGATCCAGCTCTCTCCCCCATGACATCTGCCAATGTCTTGTATCCCCATCCTCCACAGCTGCAATGCCCCCACTCTGCCCCAACTCATTTCACAACTGCACCTACATCCCCCTTCGAACTGCATGTTAAGCCTTCACCAGTGCTCTACACAATAAGCTTTAACATACAGGTATAATAGAATTCAGTATTTCCTTGTTGTGGTATTACTGGGTTACAATATGCAGTGTTATCATCAAACTTTTAAACAACCTCCTGCTCTATTGTTTTCTGCTAAATATTAAGAACACATTCCCCACTTTTCTTTTAACAAATACAAATCCTGATTAAGATTAACCCTATTAATCACTCACAGACTAATGCACAGAACTCATGCAGATGTCAAAAGTAAAAGTTTAGTGCTGTTGGAGCAGTCTCCAAAAACCTATTAAATAGTGACCAAACCATGAGGGATCTGCTGCCCATCTCAGCTAAAAATTATTAGGATGGAAGAGTACCTTTATAAATTGTACAAGTTTTTTCCTGTTCCTGGAGCAACCGTTAACCTTGGAAGTCTCAGCAGATCTTATTTTAATCCACACTCGCATTGCTCCTTTGCGCCTTGTGATATCACCCCCAGAACCCATTTGATTGCACAGTCCAGTGTATCAGTCAGAATCTGAAATGCTTTTAGAAACTGTTTGATAAATTCTTCAGAGTTCTGGAAGTGTTTTAATTTAGAAAGTACATTAGTTTTACTCGGTTTACAAAAATCATGGAATACCTTGCCTCAGTTTGTGAGAAACTGATATGTTGTTTGCATATTTAGAATTCCTTGGGTTTGGTAGTGGGGGGGTGCATAAGGCTCTTCCCACCCTCTAGAAATATTTTGCTCTCCTACCCTTCTGAGCTTATATTGCTTTTGTTCTTTGTGTCCAACTGGCTACTCATCCTCATTTTTGCATTTAGGCTCGTTTCTTGTACTATAGTTTTCTTCTTCCTTTTGCTACTTTTTTTTCCTGGCTCTTTTCCCCTATACCTGCATCATGCATACCAGTTTTGGTGGTCCAGGCCATTAAGCCTGGCCAGCCTGGGACCATACCTTCTCACTCTACTTTGGCTAACAGCAATTTAGTGAGCAGCTCTCAGTTCCACTACTGACTGGTTTTCATCTCTCTATCTCTCCCTCTTTCTCTATTTCTGCTTCTCCTGAGTCTTGCTCCCACTTAATGCTCCCTGAGGTACCAGATAACTCTCCACAAGCAGCTGACTGAAGCTGCTCACAGAGGCTATCTGTTTGCAATTGCCATACAGTCTAACGCAGCTGTCTCTGTTACCACTTACTTCCACATACAGCTGCATATCATTTCATGCAGGCAAGCCTGCTGCATTAGCAACGTCAATGCAACTGCAGACTTATGCTGCCAGTACAGCATAGAGATTGGAGTAGGGATAGGGGATATGGCAGAGACCTTGAAATATATGAAGCGTATAAACAAGACTAGCAAAGAGGGCATTTTTAGTTTGGGGAGACATCAAAGGGCACGGTCTGAGATTGGAGGGTGGAAGATTCAGGAGAGAAATGAAGAGGCACTTCTTCATGAAAAGGGTGGTGCCTATGTGGAATGCACTGCCAGAGGAGGTGGTATCCTGTAAGTCAGTGGGAAGTTTCAAAAAGGGATGGGACAAGGTGAGGGGGGTGACAGTTATGAGGGTAGAGGAGGGAGGGGCAGCTGCAGTGTAACATTTGCCAGCTGCACACTCAAGCAGACTTGATAGACCACATGGCCTGCATCTGTTGGCAGTTTTGTATGTATGAGTAATGAGCTGTGAATGAGCTTGGTACATCCAGCAGACCTGAGTTTGATTCCTACAACCTCCACTTGCATACTGTGTAACTGAGCAAATCACTTAACTACTCTAGTGCTCCTGGGTTGCCCCTGAAAACAGGCACTTGTGTCTAGTGGGCCTTATCCAATTACCAAACAAAACATCAACAAAAAATAACTAGTACAGTAACTTCACATAAGCAAGCCTGCTTCATTAGCAACTTCCACACTGCACCAGACAAATGCACTCATTATTATTATACCAGATACACACAGGCTTCTCTCTGCTCTGCCATTGACTGGCTTTCTTCAGACTGTCTCCCTTGAACCTTGCTTCCATTAAAGTCTCTCAGGAGTGCCAGCCTACTTAGCAGCTTGAAGCATTCATGCAGCTCCAGGTAACCAAACTTAGGCATAATATTAAATGTTCCCAACAAATGTAGGCACCTCAAAGCTCTGCATTATGATTTATTTATTTAGTTAAAAGAGATTTACCTGGAAAGACATGCTGAGCCTTACAACTTGTTTCCAGATGTGTCCTGGGGGAAGAGGGGAGGATAAGTACATAATAACAAAGATAAAGCACAAAATATAATAATACAGAAGCATAATAATGTACAGTAATACTCAGTATAGCTTAGTTATAAATTAATAGCAGTACAATTAGATTAAATAAGGAGTGTGATGCACCATGCACTCCCAGGCTGAATTTCTGAAAACTGAAATTAGGAACCTAGGAATACAAGGGTTCCATCTCATAATAGCGATCGTAAAACAGCAATCACTGTTACTGTATGGCAAGTGTATATCACCGAAAAGCACATTGGTGATATACACATACAGATGAACAGTCATCCAGCAAGGAATCTGAGTGTACATGCTGTGCCCCCAACTGAGGGGCTTTACCCCCTGCACCCCCCTGCTAAAGGATTATCAACTCCAGGGGGTGTAGGTTGGGGAGGGGGAGACACTCCGGATTCCCACTTTAAAAAAATGCAGTGGCAACCAGCAGCACAAGATTTCCCTGGGCCCAGCCTCGAACCCAGTACCTGCTGTTCTGTAACTAGCCACCTTCACCACCACACCAAATGACTAGCTTGGCTGCAGCTGGTACACTACCCCCTCACAAACCCTCTGACCTATACCGCCCTTCCTCTCACTATATTCCCCTTCCGGTCACCCTCCCCTACACTCTCCTTTGCATATGATTGCTATCCTTGCAGGGTAGCCTATGAGGATAGTGTTGAATATGAGTCACCATTTTGACAGTCTCTCAGATTCACTCACTGTCCTCACTGGATACTGAATATAAGTATGAAGAATGGGAAGTGGTGAAGATAAAACTGGGGGGTAATGTAAAAGAGGAAGTGATAGGAACAGTGTAAGAGGGAAGAAGGGTTGGAGGATAAGGTAGTTTAGGGAGAAGAATGGAGGAGAAGAGTTGGGAGAGAGGAAGAGAATAAAGATTAGAAATAGACTACATGGAAGAGTAAAATTGTATTCCATTGGCTAGTCTCAGCATAATAGATAATTTAAATGATGGGTCCTGTCACCAATACTTAGTCTTTCACTTACAGCTCTTCCTTCTGCCTACATTATTTGAATTCCACAGGACTACTTGTCTTCAGGCTGCATCAGCTCTGTGTTTGGGGTCAATATGCTTTATGCACAATGCTGCAGACTTCTGTAGCAAAAACTGCTCTCTGGAATGGGGGTGCATTAAAAAAATTAAATAATGTGAACCATACCAAACCACACACACCACTACTGAGAAAAAGTTGATATTTTATTAAATAAATTTAAAAAATGCGACCAAAAAGTAGAAGCACCTACTGACAAAAATCCCCGACTGGTTTCATGTCTCAGCATGTCATCAGGGGGAGGTACAGACACATCCATTAAAATAGGGCAGCTCCTTAAAGGTACACAGACATTAAATATAATGATGTAGCTCTCCTTGCCGACTTCTCACATTGCTTACCCACCTTTAGGTCATCTGATATGACTACCCACAGGTCCCTTTCCATTGTTGTTGTTCTTATTATCTCCCCTGCTATTGTGCACTCTTCTCCTGGGCTTTTGTTTCCCAGGTGCATTACTTTGCACTTCTTTGCATTGAATCTATGTTGCCATATGTCTGACCGTTCCTCCAACCTTGCCAAGTCCCTTCTCATCTTTTCTACCCCCTCTTGTGTATCAACTCTGTTACAGATCTTTGTGTCATCTGCAAAGAGGCATACCTTTCCCTCCAGACCCTCTGCAATGTCACCTATAAAGATGTTAAAGAGGACTGGACCCAGTACTGAGCCCTGAGGTACTCCACTAGTAACCCCCCCTTTCTTCAGAATGTGTTCCATTCACTATTACCTTCTGTGTCCTGTTGTGCAGCCAATTTGCTACCGAGGCTACCACCCTGGGACCCACTGCCAGGCTGGCTAACTTGATTATTAATCTTTTGTGTGGGACTGTATCAAATGCCTTGCTAAAGTCTAAGTAGGCCTTATCCACAGCCCCTCCCTGGTCTATTACTTTGGTCGCCCAGGCAAAGAAATCAATTAGATTAATCTGACATGACCTTCCTGCTGTAAATCCATGCTGCTTTGGGTCCTGTGCCCCGATGACTTCTCTTCTTGATGTTTTGTTGAAGATTTTGGAAAAGTAATGCACATGGGAAACAAAAATCCAAGGGAAGAGTACACAATGGAGGGTGAGATAGTAACTACTACAGAAACAGAAAGGGATCTGGGGATAGTCATAGCAGATGACCTTAAGGTAGTCAAGCAATGTGAGAAGGCAGTAAGAAGAGCTCTTGGGATACTGGGATGCATAGGGAGAGGCATCACCAGTAGAAAAGAGGAAGTTATTATCCCTTAGTACAGACAGTTAGTAAGACTCCATCTGGAGTTCTGCGTCCAGTTCTGGAGACCCCATCTCCACAAAGACATAGACAGGATGGAGGCTGTCCAGAGGAGGGCAACTAAAATGGTGCAGGGTCTGCACCAGAAGACATAAGAAGAGAGATTAAAGAAGCTTAATATGTTTACACTTGAGGAGAGGAGGGATAGGGGGACATGATAAAAATTTTCAAGTACATCAAGGAAATCAAAAGAGTCCAAGATGTTAGCATCTTTCAGTAAAATAGATGTGCAAGAACAAGGGGGCACAATTTGAAGATAGAGGGAGGATGGCTCAAAGGTAATGTGAGGAAGTATTTTTTCACAGAGGGTTGTGGATACATGGAACAGCCTCCATGAGGAGGTAGTGGACTCAAAAAACAGTGGAGGAATTCAAGAATGCATGGGACAGGCATAAGACAATTCTGGGGGGGGAGGAGGAAGTAGGCTGTTGGTTAACTAGGATCTGCAGCCTATGCATTAGCTAGGGAAATAGACAGACTAGGTGGGCCAAGCAGTCCTTATCTGCCATCAAATTCTATGTCTCTGTGTTCTATGTTTCTATGTTAAGGAATTCATTTATTTAGTTGCTCAACTCTGCACCCTTTCCATAACAGCCTGACTTACCCTTGTTTGTGTTGCACAAAAGGATCCACAAAACTCCATATGCGGTCTCACAATGGAGGTGTACAAAGGCAATAAGACCTCTGCATTCCTGCTAGCGATATTCCTCCCTATACATCCCAGTAGTCTGTTACATTGTTTTACCTTGTTTTTAGTTTGAGTATCAAATGATAAATTCCTAATTATTGTTACCCCCAAATCCATTTCCCAAATAGTCTTCGAAAGACACATCCCATTCAGCATATACTTATACTTTGGGTTATGCTGTCCCAGATGCATAACTATACTCTTCTCAAACTAAAACCTCAATTTGTAAGTTTCAGCCCATAGTTCTTTAATACCTGGGGTTCTGACATCATTTCCTCAAGAGTGCAAGGTGCATATCACTGTCATTTCCTCTGTAGCACACTGCACTGACAATATAAGCAACACTTGTATAATACATATACATATATATATATATATATATATATATACAGTATATATATATATATATATATATATATATATTTCTGTATAACAAACAATTCACACACACACACACACACACACACACACACACACACAAAAAGTAGATAAACATGTGGGGAGTACTGCAAAGTAATGTCTGTGGGGCAGCAGTCTTCTGGGAGTCTTTCTGGAGGCTGAGATGCTGCCCTATTTGCAGACAACTCTCTGCCCAGAGGGAGGAAGTTGTCCATCTTCAGGAGACACTGGACAGTAGTAAGGGAACCTTCCCCCAGGCCACACTGGACAGTAGGAAGGGAACCTCCCCCATCCAGGGAGCACCAGAGTCACCACCACTACCTTAGAGGTTGCGAAGAAAGCACAGCAGTTGGACCACAGTCGGCTCAGGGAGGATGAGGATGGTGGAACAGAGGCACACCCAGTCAGTTGTTCTACTAAACAATCCATACACCATTCTGGGGGAGCATAGTTCCCCTATGGATGCACCCACAGAGGAGAATAAGGAGGCTGAGGACAACTGTCACAAGGGAGGCCCACAGGAAGGAGGCAGAAAACACTGCATGGAAAGGAAGCAGATCCTGGTGGGGGACTCAATTATTAGGGGTATAGAACTGGGGGGAGCAGGGAAAACTGAAGTAAGGTGCCTGCCTGGTGCCATGGCTTGGAGGGACAGGAAGCACATCCTCAGGATCACGAGAACAGCTGCATGGGAATCTGAGCTGGACGTCATTGTCCACCTAGGGACAAATGACTTTGCTCATCATGAGATTAGAGCAGTGCAGGAGGACTTTGTAGAGTTGGGGATGGGCCTAAGACAAGTAGCACACACAGTATCCTTCACAGAGGTGCTGCCTGTCAATGGCATGGGTGAGGCGAGGGTACTTTGCACCAGGCAGTTTAATGAATGGTTGAAAAAATGGTGTGGAGCACAGGGGTTTGGCTTCATTGGGGACTGGGGTTCCACCTGGAGGGGACACCAGCCTATACTGGCAGGATGGTCTGCATCTGTCCAGGAAGGGAACAATTCTTTTGAGCAATCAGTTTAAATGCTTCATTGGCAAGCTTTTAAACTAGTCAAGGGGGAGGCACTCATAAGCAGCAGGAAAATCCCAGCCTCTCCCTACAAAACAGGGTACTACACGAGAAAAAGACCGAGGTAGAAAGGTCAGATGCTGCAACAGAAGGTAAAGCCATCAAAAAATGGAGAGCAATGAGTACCAATGCCCGTAGTCTGGGTAACAAGCTTCCTGAATTAGTGGCCTTGATGGAGGAGGAACATTTGGATATCGTGGCAGTCACAGAAACATGGTACACACAAAACCATGACTGGGACGTAAACATACCAGGATACACTATCTACAGGAGGGACAGGGAGGGCAAAAGAGGAGGAGGAGTAGCTCTTTACATAAGGGAAGGAATCAAAGCAACAGAACAAAAGGGTAAACAGGGAGGAAAAGAATCACTGTGGGTCAATTTGGAGACAGGCAATGGCACCACAATCCACACAGGGTTTGTATATAGACCCCCCCCCAAGGGGAGGAAATGGACAAGGAAATGATAGAAAGTATACTTAGAATGGCAGAAAAAGGGGTGATATTGCTGATGGGTGATCTGAATATGCCAGGTGTTAACTGGAATGCAGCTGAAGCAGCCACTTCGAATAGTGGGGCTATTCTAGATGCCCTACAAGGGGCATGCCTTAGACAACTAGTATTGGAACCCACTCAAGAGGGAGCAATCTTAGACCTGGTTCTCTCAAATGGAGATGGAGAGAGGATCACAGATGTAGAAATGGGTAGCCATCTGGGAAATAGTGACCACTGAACAGTATGGTTCACAATAAACAGGAATAGAGTCAAGCCATACAAAGGCAAAAGTAGTAGACTTTAGGAGGGCTGACTTTGCCAAAATGGGTGAGTGCCTAAGGAATGCACTAGCATATGGGCAGGAAGGAGGGGTGGAAGAACAATGGGGAATAATAAAAACTGCCATTACAGAGGTAACAAGCCTTTGTGTGAAGCAAATAAAACAAAACGATGTAAGAAACCACTATGGTTCTCAAAGGAAGTGGCAGTGAAGGTTCAAGAGAAAAAGAAAGCATTCAGGATGTACAAGGAATCACAGAAGGAGCAGGACAGGGAACTGTATCAGTTAAAGCAAAAGGAAGCTGGGAAGGCAGTCATAAGAGCAAAGGCCCAAACCGAGGAAAAGATAGCCAACTCAGTTAAGAAGGGGGATAAAACCTTTTATAGGTACATCAGGGAGCGAAGGAAGACCAAGGGAGGGATAGTGAGGCTTAATAAAGGGAAGGGGTGGGCAGAGGTGACTGTGAAAAGGCAGAGATACTAAACAAATATTTTTGCTCAGTATTTACAAATGAAGAGGAGAGGTACCTAAAACAAACAATAGAAACACTCTGGATACAGAAGTTGATACCAGCCCATTTACAGAAGAAAAGGGTTCTGAAAGAACTCTTAAAACTGAAGGTGGACAAAGCAATGGGGCCAGATGGGATTCATCCCAGAATTCTAAAAGAACTAAGGGTAGAACTAGTGACACCACTGACTACCCTCTTTAACAAATCATGGGAGGATGGGGTGGTACCCGAAGACTGGAGGAGGGTAGATGTGATTCCCCTTCACAAAAGTGGGAGCAAGGCAGAAGCAGGAAACTACAGACCTGTTATTTTAACCTCAGTGATAGGGAAAATGATGGAATCACTGCTGAAGGAAAGAATTGTCAAGTATCTAGAGGCCAGAGGGGCACAGGACCCAAGGCAGCATGGATTCACAGTGGGAAGTTCATGCCAGACGAATCTGATAGATTTCTTTGACTGGGTGACCAAAGTAGTAGATCAGTGAGGTGCTGTGGACATGGCCTACCTAGACTTTAGAAAGGCATTTGACACAGTCCCACACAAAAGATTAATATACAAGTTAGCCAGCCTGGGGGTGGGTCCCAAGATGACAGCCTGGGTAAAGAATTGGCTGGAGAACAGGACACAGAGAGTAATAGTAAATGGAGTCCACTCTGAAGAAAGGGGGGTTACTAGTGGGGTACCGTAGGGTTCAGTATTAGGACCGGTCCTCTTTAATGTCTTTATAATCGACATTGCAGAGGGACTGAAAGGAAAAGTATGTCTCTTTGCAGATAACACAAACATCTGCAACAGAGTTGATACACAGGGTGGGGTGGAAAGGATGAGAAGGGGCTTGGCAAAGTTAAAGGAATGGTCATATGTATGGCAGCTTAGATTCAATGCTAAGAAGTGCAAGGTAATGCACCTGGGAAACAAAAACCCAGGGGAAGAGTACACAATGGGGGGGGTGAGATACTAACAACAACAAAAATGGAAAGGGACCTGGGGGTAGTCATATCAGATGACCTAAAGGTGGGAAAGCAATGTGAGAGGGCAGCAAGGAGGACTGGGGGGATACTGGGATGCATAGGGAGAGGCATCACCAGTAGAAAACAGGAAGTTATTATCCCTCTGTACAGACAGCTGGTGAGACCCCATCTGGAGTACTGCGTGCAGTTCTGGAGACCAATCTCCACAAGAGACATAGACAGGATGGAGGCTGTCCAGAGAGGGCAACTAAAGTGGTGCAGGGTCTGCACTGGAAGACATATGAAGAGAGACTTAAGGAGCTTAATATGTATAGCCTCGAGGAAAGGAGGGAGAGGTGACATGATAGAAACTTTCAAGTACCTCAAGGAATCAACAAAGTCCAAGAGGGTAGCATCTTTCAAAAAAGAGGTGTACAAGAACAAGAGGCACAATTTGAGAAGAGATGGGAGGGCGGCTCAGAGGTACAAGGAAGTATTTTTTTCAGAGGGTTGTAGATGCATGGAGCGGCCTTCGGAGGTTGTGGAGTCAAAAACAGTGGTGGAATTCAAGCATGCATGGGACAGTCATAAGCGAATTCTAGCGGTGGGGGTAGGAAGAAGTAGGCTGCTGGTTAACTAGGATCTGCAGCTTATCCATTAGGTAGGGAAATGGGTAGACTGGTGGGCCAAGCGATCCTTATCTGCCATCAAATTCTATCTGTCTATGTTTCTATGTTTCTGTAACATCTGGCCTCCTGTTTTACTGTCAAAGATTGACCCCACCTTGCTATCATCAGCATACTTAGCCATCCAGACATAGTCTGAGACTTGCATTGTTGCTATCACCAAATTAAACAGGGTCGGCCCCAGGAATGAGCCCTGTGGTACCCCACTGGTAACTGCCCCCCATTGGGAGCAATAACCATGACTATACACCCTTTGTCTCTGCCCAGTCAACCAAGATTCTACCCAAGATATTATATATTGGATGTATTTGTAGAGCAACTAGTTGTCTCATCAAATTATCATGATCCAATTAATCAAAGGCTTTGGTTTAATCCAAAAACACCACATCCACTGCCATGCTCGTATCAAGTGCATCACTCACTGATTCATATATGTTTAAATGATTTGTCAAATAAGACCTACCACCAGTAAATCCGTGCTGTGTTGCATCAATCATTCCATTTTTTTTATATGTTCAAGTATTTGTTCATTCATTAACCCCTCCATAACTTTCCCAGGATGGATGCCAGGCTAATGGGTCTGTAGTTCTCCACTTTTCATCTATCACCTTTTTCATAAATTGGGGACTCTTAGGCTTCCCTCCATTCTTGCGTCACTTTTCCTTGCCTAATGAAATCTTTAAACATCTTGGTAATTGGCACCACCACTTCATATCTCAATTCCTCAATCAGTCTAGGACTTATGCCATCAAGTCCCATGTATTTATTAATCTTTAAATTATTTATTTTATCCATCACCATTGGACAAGTTATCTTGATCTGTGAGTTAATGTGGGGGTACTTATCAGGGGTACAGTGTTAGACTTATGCATTGGTTGGAAAGTACTCAGGAAGTAATGATTTAAGGCATCTGCTATTTCCCCTTCATTTCATACTTCAAAAAATGAGCAACACCATATTTTTAACTATAAACATTGCTTTAACTGTGAGCATTACCGAGCAGGCCATATTTTTACTCCCTACATTTTAAACATCACATAAGATCAATTTTGTCATTCAAACCTGGTGGTTGGAGAGCACCCATGGTAAAAATCCAATAGGATTCTCTCTCTGCCAGATTTTCCTCCACATCACCAGCCCTTGAACCCATTTGAACCTTCTCAGTGCCACAAAACATAATACATGGGCATTCCCACTATTTCTAGTGCTTTTGCAATGCTTAGATAAAGCACTCCTTTCATTTTGATTTTGTATAGATCTTATATGCTCACCAACCCATAACTTCAGTGGTCGAGTGCATTGTGCCACATAGAAGGCCCCGTATAGACATGTTGCTAGGTAAACAACATTATCAGTTAAACAATTCATGAAATCCCCAACTTCCTAGTCCTTAACACTGTTACATGTAGTAAATGTTTTATACATAGCAACATGAGAACAATTACAGTTCCTGCATTTGGAAGGTTCTCTTAGTAACAGTGTTCTCTGTGTGGTATTGTCTCCATTTGGAACTGGCGAATAACTATGCACAACTCTGTCTTTCAAATTCCCCCCCTCCATCTATATACCATCCTGCGTCTTTCTTTTACCACATCAGCCAGAATGGGATAGGATTTCAGAATATTCCACTTTCTCTCCAGTATACTTTTTATTTCCCTAGAGTGCCTTGAATAGGTGGTGATAAAACTCATTCTCTCAGTCTGACTATTCTCATTCTCACCAGGGTCTCTGATGGTCAGGAGATCAGATCTCTCTATACTTTTTACAGCATCATATGCCCAATCTACAATTTTCTGTCTGTGTCCACAGGCCACAAATCTGTAACATATTTCTGACCCACATCTTTCAAATTCAGATTTTACACTGCCATTCTTGCTTACTGTTATTGATTGGGCCTTTGGGATATTAGAGATTATATGGAGTGGGTGGCACCTGGATGAATGTAAAATTTATTGCCGTTTATCACCTCCATGGATTACAGCCTTATTGGCATTCATTATAACTTCCTCCTCCTGTTCTCCTTATGCTGGCTGGCATCCCCTTCATCTTTCTCATGTGTGTACCTACCTCCTACTACATAGCTGTCAGCTGTCCTATCCTTGTTCAGCCCATAGCAGCAGTTATTTCTGGACTCTGTCCCTAATGCGTGCATTCTGAGGCACTGAGCAAAGGTAGGCTTCCCCTGTCAATCAGGGATGGGATTCCACTCCAGTCATCACTACCTACTACTTACAAACCTGACATCCTTCATTCCTAACTCTGCCTGTCAGCATTGAGTGAAGGTTAGCCACCCTGACTACCAGGTATGAGAGCCCCATCTGCAGTCTACTGTTTTACCTTCTTGCATTTTCTACCTAACAACAGGTTGGCACTTCCCTTCAGTAATGGGACCACTTCACCTCATTTGCTTTCAACATCCTGCCTCTCCCAGTGGCATCAAGTGAAGATCTTCTCACCTCAACTACCAGGGATGGGAGCCATGTCTTCATTCTACTGTTTCATCCTTATGTATTCTCTACCTGATATCCAGTTGCTGCTTTCCTTCAGGAATGGGACCACTATACACATTTGCCTTCACCATCCTACCTCTTCCTGGAGGCATCTAATGAAGATCATGCAGGGATACTGAACGAATACTTCTACTCAGTATTCACAAAACAGAAGGAGAGGGAGGTGCCTAATCAAATTAACAGAAGCACTCTGGATAGGGGGGTCAATTCCAGTCCTTTCACAGAAGAAAGGGTTCTGAAAGAACTTCTAAAACTGAAGGTGGACAAAGCAATGGGGCCTGACGGAATTCACCCCAGAATTCTAAAAGAATTAAGGGGAGAACTAGTGCTACCATTGACAACCTTTTTAACAAATCATGGGAGGATGGTGTGGTACCAGAGGACTGGAGGAAGGCAGATGTGATTCCCCTTCACAAAAGTGGGAGCAAGACAGAGGCAGGAAACTACAGACCTGTCAGTTTGCTCTCTGTGGTAGGGAAAGTTATGAAATCATTTCTGAAGGAAAGAATTGTTGAGTACCCAGAGGCCAATGGGGCACAGGACCCAAGACAGCATGGGTTCACAGTGGGAAGGTGATGTCAGATGAATCCAATTCATTTGTTTGACTGGGTGACCAAAGTAGTAGACCAGGGAGGGGCTGTGGTCATGGCCTACCTAGACTTTATCAGGGTATTAGACACAGTTCCACACAAAAGATTAATAATCAAATTAACCAGCCTGGGAGTGGGTCCCAGGGTGGTAGCCTGGGTAAGACATTGGCTTGACAACAGGACACAGAAGGTAATTGTAAATGGAGTCCACTCTGAAGAAAGAGGGGTTACTGGTGTGGTACCGCAGGGTTCAGTACTGGGTCCAGTTATTTTTAATGTCTTTATAAGTGACATTGCAGAGGGACTGGAAGGAAAAGTATGCCTCTTTGCAGATGACACAAAGATCTGCAACAGGATTGATACACAAGGAGGTGTGGAAAGGATGAGAAGGGACTTGGCAAGGTCGGAGGAATGGTCAGAAGTATGGCAGCTTGGATTCAATGCAAAGAAATGCAAAATAATGCACCTGGGAAACAAAACCCCAGGGGCAGATTACACAATGGGGGGGTAGTAACAACAACCATAATGGAAAGGGACCGGGGGGGGTAATCGTATCAGATAACCTTAAGGTTAGCAAGCAATGTGAGAAGGCAATAGGGAGGGCAGGGTGATACTGGGATGTATAGGGAGAGGCATCACCAGCAGAAAACAGGAAGTTGTTATCCCGCTGTACAGACAGTTGGTGGGACCCCACGTGGAGTACTGCGTCCAGTTCTGGAGACCCATCTCCACAAGGACATAGACAGGATGGAGGCAGTCTAGAGGAGGGCAACTAAAATGGTGCAGAATCTGCAAGAGAAGCCATATGAGGAGAGAGACTAAAGGAGCTTAATATGTATACCCTTGAGGAAAGGATGGAGGGGAGGACATGATAGAAACTTTTAAGTACCTCAGTGGAATCAACAAAGTCCAAGTGGGTAGTATCTTTGAGAAAAAGAGATGTGCAAGAACAAGGGGACACAATTTGAAAATGGGGGGAATGGCTCAGGGTCAATGTGAGGAAGTATTTTTTCACAGATAGGGTGGTGGATGCATGGACCAGCCTTCCTGAGGAGGGTCGTGGGGTCTAAAACTGTGGGAGAATTCAATAATGCATGGGACAGACATAAGGCAATTCTTGTGGGGGGTAGGAAGAAATAGGCTGTTGGTTAACTAGGATCTGCAGTTTATCCTGTAGGTAGGGAAATGGGCAGACTAGGTGTGCCAAGCGGTCCTTATCTGCCGTCAAAGTCTATGTTTCTATGTTTCTATCTTGTACCATCTACCAGGGATGGAAGCCTGTGTCTACAATCAATTGTTTCAACTTTATCCATTCCCTACCTAAATACCTGGTTGCCACTTCTCTTTGGGAACAGGACCACTATACTCCATTTGCCTTTCACATTCTACCTCACCAGCCTGCATCCTGCACTTCCATGAACTCATTGTACTCGTCCCCACCTTGGCATTCTCCTGCTGTGGACTTTTTTTTTTATTTAGTTGTTTAACCAGGTATAGCACACTAAGCTGAAAGCTTTTTTATAGGAGCAACCTGGGAGCACAAGGAGGTTAAGTGACTTGCTCAGGGTCACACAGTATGCAAGTGGAAGCTATGGGATTCAAACCCACGTCTGGTTTGCTGGATGTCACCAGCTTTGCAGCTCAGAGCCTTAGACCACTGCGCTATACTGCCTCCTAATCTTGACTTGAACTGCACCTGCTTGTTTGGTCTCTGCCTCCATTCAGTTTGACTGCCTCATGGATTCATTGCTACTGGTCACCCTTTCCTGTATGCCATATGAGTTCTTCTTGTCCTTCGGAAGCAGGAACCTCATGCCTCATCGCTTCAGCACTTTCTGTTCTCTTCACTTGCTGTTCTCTGTCTTCTTCTGCCATGGGACTTTTGTACCTCAACTCCGTAGCACTTGGTCAGGGACACTGGTTTACCGCATTAGCGGTGACGCGGACGGAAACCCGAATTTGCGATTGGCCCGCTGAAACGCGCCAAAACGGAAATAGCGCTGTTCTCGGGCCTCCCGTGATGTGCAGGCTTTAAAAGTGAGTGCGGTAGCGTGCGTCTTTTCTTACTGCCTGCTCAGTCATTTTGCCGGTATTGTCCTGGAGTCCTGGAGAAATCTCGCTGCTGGAGTCCTGGGGGAATTAAAATTGTTTCTGGTTCTGTGAGTATTTGATACTTTTTTCACTGTTCCTGGATGCAGTGAGATCGGAGATCGCTGGTCTTGGCAGAAGGAAGAGGTTGCATTAAATCGATAAATGCTGCAGTCACGCTGTCGGGGGTGAGGAGAAGGAAACACTTGCAGCTTCAGCCCGAGCAGGTAAGGGAAGAGGTTTTATTAAATAAATAAATGCAGCTGTCGCTGTCCGGGGGTGAGGTGAGGGAAGAGGTTTTATTAAATAAATAAATGCAGCTGTCGCGCTGTCCGGGGGTGAGGTGGAGAGGAAGAGGTTTTATTAAATAAATAAATGCAGTTGTCGCGCTACCGTCCGGGGTGAGGAGGAGAAGGAAGCACCCTGCAGCTTCAGCTGAGCAGGTATGGAAGAGGTTTTATTAAATAAATAAATGCAGCTGTCTCGCTGTCCGGGGGTGAGGTGAGGAGAAGGAAGCTTGCAGCTTCAGCTGAGCAGGTAAGGGAAGAGGTTTATTAAATAAATGCATCACCATCAGCGTGAGGACAGTTGCTAGCCTAGTCCATCAGGGTGGGGATAGACAGTGTCTGTTCTGGTCTGTTGGGGATGGGAAAATGTCTGCACTGGTCTAACAGGGTGGGGAGAGCTGGGCTGAAGCTGTGCATCAGCATTGAGATTGGGATAGTGCCACCCCCATGGGTGGCCTATAGGGGAGGAGAGAGTGGCTGGGCTGGTCCTTCGGGGTGGGGGAAGTGGCCCTGGTGGTCCGTCAGGGTGGGGGAAGTGGCCCTGGTGGTCCGTCGGGGTGGGGGAAGTGGCCCTGGTGGTCCATCGGGGTGGGGGGAGTAGCCCTGGTGATCTGTCAGGGAAGGGGGATTGGCCATGCTGCTGGCATGTCGGGGAGGGGAGAGTGGCCCTTGTGGTCCATTGTGGTGGGGGCAGTGGCCCTGGTGGTCTGTTGGGGTGGGGAAGTGGCCCTGGTGGTCTGTTGGGGTGGGGAAGTAGCCCTGGTGGTCCATCGGGGTAGGGGGAGTGGCCGTGCTGGCCTGTCTGTGCTAGGAGAGTGGCTGGGCTAGTCTATCTGAGGAAGCAGAGTTGATGTGCATCAGCATCTCGATTGGGATACTGCCCTGGTGGTCCACTGGGATGGGGAGATTGACCCTGCTGCTACACTGCAGTGAGGAGGGTGGCCCTGGGCATCTGTCAGAGTGGGGAAAGTATTCATGCGGCCCGTCGGGTGGGAATAGTGTCCACTCTGGGTAAGCAGAGTGGTCATCATGCATCACCAGCATATGGATTGGGATAGCGCCACCCATGCTGCTGCAGCTTCTTGTGGGTTGGAGTGGCTGTGTGGTCCATTAGAGGTGGGGATAGTGACTGGGCTGGTGTGTCGGAGGAGAAAGATTAGTGAGTGTCCGGCTGGTCTGAGGGTGTGAAGAGTGGCCATGCTCAACTGCCCTGCAAACGTTGTGCTGCTCACCTGCCCTACTGTACTAGCAGCCTGGTGCTCCTGACCTGCACCTTTGTCTGCCTTGTGCTATAGTAGACCTGCCTTGCCATCTACTGCTTTTCTGTGTGCCTGCTGAATTTAAATGTTATGTGTTTTGGATAGCCCTGCAGCTGCTTTTATTTGAATGGGAAAGCAAGAGAGGGAAGATGTTGGGGAGGGGGTTGAACAGTCGGCAGATGGGCAGGCTGGGTGGACTGGTTCACATGCTGGGAAAAATGGCTCTGGCCTCGGAGGGAGGGGTGAATGGGCAGAGCGGCACAGAAACATTTTTCCCAGCATGTGAACCAGTCTGCCGGGTCCGTGCCACGCTCCATTGGTTTGTTGGTTGAACAGTCGGCAGATGGGCAGGCTGGGCGGACTGGTTCACATGCTGGGAAAAATGGTTCTGGCCTCGGAGGGCGGGGTGAATGGGCCGAGCGGCACAGAAACATTTTTCCCAGCATGTTCAAGTCTGCGAATCCGTCTCACGCTCCATTGGTTTGTTGGTTGAACAGTCGGCAGATGGGCAGGCTGGGCGGACTGGTTCACATGCTGGGAAAAATGGTTCTGGCCTCGGAGGGAGGGGTGAATGGGCAGAGCGGCACAGAAACATTTTTCCCAGCATGTGAACCAGTCTGCCGGGTCCGTGCCACGCTCCATTGGTTTGTTGGTTGAACAGTCGGCAGATGGGCAGGCTGGGCGGACTGGTTCACATGCTGGGAAAAATGGTTCTGGCCTTGGAGGGCGGGGTGAATGGGCAGAGCAGCACAGAAACATTTTTCCCAGCATTACATCAGTCTGCCGAGGTCCGTCTGCGCTCCATTGGTTTGTTGGTTGAACAGTCGGCAGATGGGCAGGCTGGGCGGACTGGTTCACATGCTGGGAAAAATGGTTCTGGCCTCGGAGGGCGGGGTGAATGGGCCGAGCAGCACAGAAACATTTTTCCCAGCATGTGAACCAGTCTGCCGGGTCCGTGCCACGCTCCATTGGTTTGTTGGTTGAACAGTCGGCAGATGGGCAGGCTGGGCGGACTGGTTCACATGCTGGGAAAAATGGTTCTGGCCTCGGAGGGCGGGGTGAATGGGCAGAGCAGCACAGAAACATTTTTCCCAGCATGTGAACCAGTCTGCTGGGTCCGTGCCACGCTCCATTGGTTTGTTGATTGAACAGTCGGCAGATGGGCAGGCTGGGCGGACTGGTTCACATGCTGGGAAAAATGGTTCTGGCCTCGGAGGGAGGGGTGAATGGGCAGAGCGGCACAGAAACATTTTTCCCAGCATGTGAACCAGTCTGCCGGGTCCATGCCACGCTCCATTGGTTTGTTGGTTGAACAGTCGGCAGATGGGCAGGCTGGGCGGACTGGTTCACATGCTGGGAAAAATGGTTCTGGCCTCGGAGGGAGGGGTGAATGGGCAGAGCGGCACAGAAACATTTTCCCAGCATGAACCAGTCTCCGGGTCTCTCCACGCTCCATTGGTTTGTTGGTTGAACAGTCGGCAGATGGGCAGGCTGGGGGACTGGTTCACATGCTGGGAAAATGGTTCTGGCCTTGGAGGGCGGGGTGAATGGGCAGAGCAGCACAGAAACATTTTTCCCAGCATGTAAACCAGTCTGCGGGTCGATGCCATGCTCCATTGGTTTGTTGGTTGAACAGTCGGCAGATGGGCAGGCTGGGAGGACTGGTTCACATGCTGGAAAAATGGTTCTGGCCTCGGAGGCGGGGTGAATGGGCGGCGACGAAACATTTTCCCAGCATGTGAACCAGTCTGCCGGTCTGTGCCACGCTCCATTGGTTTGTTGGTTGAACAGTCGGCAGATGGGCAGGCTGGGCGGACTGGTTCACATGCTGGGAAAAATGGTTCTGGCCTCGGAGGGAGGGGTGAATGGGCAGCGGCACAGAAACATTTTTCCCAGCATGTGAACCAGTCTGCCGGGTCCGTGCCACGCTCCATTGGTTTGTTGGTTGAACAGTCGGCAGATGGGCAGGCTGGGCGGACTGGTTCACATGCTGGGAAAATGGTTCTGGCCTCGGAGGGAGGGTGAATGTGCAGAGCGGCACAGAAACATTTTCCCAGCACATGGAACCAGTCTGCTGGGTCCATGCCATGCTCCATTGGTTTGTTGGTTGAACAGTCGGCAGATGGGCAGGCTGGGCGGACTGGTTCACATGCTGGGAAAAATGGTTCTGGCCTGGAGGGAGGGTGAATGGGCAGAGCAGCACAGAAACATTTTTCCCAGCATGTGAACCAGTTCTGGAGTCCGTGCCACGCTCCATTGGTTTGTTGGTTGAACAGTCGGCAGATGGGCAGGCTGGGCGGACTGGTTCACATGCTGGGAAAAATGGTTCTGGCCTCGAGGGCGGGGTGAATGGGCAGGCGGCACAGAAACATTTTCCCAGCATGTGAACCAGTCTGCCAGTCCGTCCACGCTCCATTGGTTTGTTGGTTGAACAATCGGCAGATGGGCAGGCTGGGCGGACTGGTTCACATGCTGGGAAAAATGGTTCTGGCCTCGGGGGGCGGGTGAATGGGCGGCGGCACAGAAACATTTTTCCCAGCATGGAACCAGTCTGCGAGTCCGTGCTACGCTCCATTGGTTTGTTGGTTGAACAGTCGGCAGATGGGCAGGCTGGGCGGACTGGTTCACATGCTGGGAAAATGGTTCTGGCCTCGGAGGGAGGGTGAATGTGCAGAGCGGCACAGAAACATTTTCCCAGCATGTGAACCAGTCTGCCGGGTCCATGCCACGCCCATTGGTTTGTTGGTTGAACAGTCGGCAGATGGGCAGGCTGGGCGGACTGGTTCACATGCTGGGAAAAATGGTTCTGGCCTTGGAGGAGGGTGAATGGGCAGAGCAGCACAGAAACATTTTCCCAGCATGAACCAGTCTGCCGGGTCCGTCCACGCTCCATTGGTTTGTTGGTTGAACAGTCGCAGATGGGCAGGCTGGGCGGACTGGTTCACATGCTGGGAAAATGGTTCTGGCCTTGGAGGGGGTGAATGGGCAGAGCAACACAGAAACATTTTTCCCAGCATGTAAACCAGTCTGCCGGGTCCGTGCCACGCTCCATTGGTTTGTTGGTTGAACAGTCGGCAGATGGGCCAGTCTGCATGAATAATAATGATGGTAAAAAAGACACACAGTCAGACATAACTTTATTATGCAAGCAAGCCACATCAAACTGAATAACCGCAGGAATGTCTACTGGAATATTGTTGGAAGTGTTGGGGAATTGCAGAGAATTGATGATAAGTTCTTAAAGGTGAATTACTAGCAGACGGGAGCCCTGACCACCGTGCAGATTGGGGCTTCAGCTCTCGGCGCCCCCACAGGCACTATACAAAAAAATAGTCTTTGCTCTTCAGTGAGCACTCAAATTGGTGATTGAGCACAAAGATAGATTTATTTCTGTTGACTGCAAGGGGGGCTAGGAGACATGATGAAGCTACGAGCTGCACAGTGGTTTTATAGCTTTACCTGTGCGGTAGAACACCTTTCAGCAGTTGAGCTCCGACTTGAAAACTAAGAGGCTCCATTTTCATGAGGTCCAAGTTAGAGAGTGCCCAATTTACTGTTGGTGCAATTCCTGATTGGTTTATTCTTCAGTACAGATTATTGATCTCTCTCCATTAGCATCCTCAGTCCCAATCCTCATTAATCATTGTGGATTTTTGTTTTAATTGGATGCACTTTGTTTACATATAAATAAACCAATCCAGGGAGCTAGATGTTAGGGACTGAACCGACGGAGTCCACCTTGGCGTCTGGTGGTTCAGCTTAATTCACGTCTGAGCTCTGTAAAGCTTTGGTACATGGCATTGGATGAGTACTCTCATTCTAACTCTGTTGCTGTCACTCTTGGGCGGTGGGGGCTGCACTTGCTGCCGTCACTCCTGGGCGGTGGGGGCTGCACCTGCTGCCGTCACACCTGCGGGGTGGGGGCTGCACCTGCTGCCGTCACGCCTGCGGGGTGGGGGCTGCACCTGCTGCCGTCACGCCTGCGGGGTGGGGGCTGCACCTGCTGCCGTCACGCCTGCGGGGTTGGGGCTGCACCTGCTGCCGTCACGCCCGCGGGGTGGGGGCTGCACCTGCTGCCGTCACGCCCGCGGGGTGGGGGCTGCACTTGCTGCCGTCACGCCCGCGGGGTTGGGGCTGCACCTGCTGCCGTCACGCCTGCGGGGTGGGGGCTGCACTTGCTGCCGTCACGCCCTGCGGGGTGGGGGCTGCACTTGCTGCAGTCACGCCTGCGGGGTGGGGGCTGCACTTGCTGCCGTCACACCTGCGGGGTGGGGGCTGCACCTGCTGCCGTCAAGCCTGCGGGGTTGGGGCTGCACCTGCTGCCGTCACGCCTGCGGGGTGGGGGCTGCACTTGCTGCCGTCACGCCTGCCGGGTGGGGGCTGCACCTGCTGCCGTCCACGCCCGCGGGGTGAGGCTGCACCTGCTGCCGTCACGCCTGCGGGGTGGGGGCTGCACCTGCTGCCGTCACGCCCGCGGGTTGGGGCTGCACCTGCTGCCGTCACGCCTGCGGGGTGGGGGCTGCACCTGCTGCCGTCACGCCTGCGGGGTGGGGGCTGCACTTGCTGCCGTCACGCCTGCGGGGTGGGGGCTGCACCTGCTGCCGATCGCGCTTCGCGGGTGGGGCTGCACCTGCTGCCGTCGCGCCTGCCGAAGGGGTGGGGCTGCACCTGCCGTCACGCCTGCGGGGTGGGGCTGCACCTGCTGCCGTCACGCCTGCGGGTGTGAGGCTGCACCTGCTGCCGTCACGCCTGCGGGGTGGGGGCTGCACCTGCTGCCGTCACGCCTGCGGGGTGGGGGCTGCACCTGCTGCCATCACGCCTGCAGGGTGGGGGCTGCACTTGCTGCCATCATGCCTGCGGGGTGGGGGCTGCACTTGCTGCTGTCTATCCTGGAGAATCGATGAACCTGATGTTGCCATCCATCTTGCTGGGAATCAGAAGGTGAAGTCTTCATGAACATGAATGATGCCTGTGCGCTGCTGCAGATTCCTTCTGACATTGAACCACCTGCCAGCACTGCTACCAGCGCCTCATGCTCATCCCTTTGCACCACTCTTCAAGTAAGTAGGCATGGGTGTTGGTGGAAAACTGTAATTGGAGAATGCATTGATGAGGATGAGGATGTGGATGATGATGATGATGATGATGATGATGATGATGATGATGATCTTTTTAAGAGTTATGTGTACAGTTTTCTGTGGGCCACATGTAAACATTTCAATTACAATTTCAGGCCTTGAAGTGCTATCGGACGTGATCTGCTGCAGGGCTACTGTCCTCCATTGTAAAAGGTACAGTTTGCTTTCTTTTGCCCACTAGTGGGTTTTCCATGCTAAAATGAATGCTTTGGTGTTGGCAGAGTTAGGGACTTACTGTGTTTTTTTTTTAGGTCAAACCGTGAAAGTGCTGTTGGTCTGCTGCTGTGAGCTCTTGCCCTTCTGAAAAGGTATTGTACTTATTTGCACTCACAGTGACTCAAAGTCTAGATTGTATGTTTCTGGCGTCACAGTTTTTTTTTGGTACCCTTCTCCACATAGCCTCACATTAGCAGTTAAGTGAGATTTGGCAGAGACATGCAAGTAACTCTGAAATGGTGGCCAGGAATTGGCTGAGAATGGGATAGATGTAGATGAATAGCGATATTGCAGTCTGGAATTTAAGTGGCTGAGGTCAGCCGTAAAATCTGTAGCTGCTCCTCCCACTCCAAGTAGACATGGTCTTGTTTCTTACTATAGATAGTTCTAGTCTGGACTGTAAACTCGAAGGGCAGCATGATTTCTGCAGCTGTTCCTCCTCACTCTCAAAGCTGGAGAAGAATTATTAGCTGAGATATATTTAAAATGCCGATCTTGTACTCTTGCTATTGTACTGTGACATTCTGAGGTCAGCGTGATTTGTCAGCTACTCCTAACTCTGAAATAGTGGCCAGGAATTGGATGAGAATGGGATGGATGTAGATAAATAGAGTGATATTGTAGTCTGGAATTTAAGTGGCTGAGGTCAGCGTAAAATCTGTAGCTCTCCTCCCCACTCACGTAGACATGGTCTTGTTTCTTACTATAGATAGTTCTAGTCTGGACTGTAAACTCGAAGGGCAGCATGATTTCTGTAGCTGTTCCTCCTCACTCTCAAAGCTGGAGAAGAATTATTAGCTGAGATATATTTCAAATGCCGATCTTGTACTCTTGCTATTGTACTGTGACATTCTGAGGTCAGCGTGATTTTGTCAGCTACTCCTAACTCTGAAATAGTGGCCAGGAATTGGATGAGAATGGGATGGATGTAGATAAATAGCGATATTGTAGTCTGGAATTTAAGTGGCTGAGGTCAGCGTAAAATCTGTAGCTGCTCCTCCCCACTCGCGTAGACATGGTCTTACATTAGCGGGGAGATTTGGATGCTTGTTTCTTACCACAGATAGACTAGTTCTAGTCTGGACTGTAAACTTCGAAGGGCAGCATGATTTCTGTCTTGATTTGAAAGGTTAATTAGTTGTGCTGCACAATTGTAAATATATTTTTCTATATCTCCCAACTGTTTCAATTTTAGTTTGTTGGGAGTCATCATCCACACTGCACGTGTAGCAATGGCAACACCACCACCAAGCAAATGGCCAAAATCTCTTCTCTACTGCTAAAGACCGTACGTTACAATTCAAGTCCTATGGCATGTATGAAGATGGAGGAAGATGTTCTGTCGCTTCTGTGATCACCCTGTTGACCACATCAGGAAGGACACAGTGGTGGATCACTGTAAAGCAAAAACACACCAAGAACACAAGCCAGAAGAGTAACAGCAGACAGGTGACCCTGCACACCAGTTTAATGCCACAACAGCTGCAGCTGCTGCAAGGAGGAAACTGTTTTGGACACGTTAAGGGCTTGGTGTGGTGCCAATATACCAATTGAAAAGCTGGATCAGCCCTGCTTGAGAGACTGGATGGGGAAGATATCAAAGGAATTGAGCACTTCCAAAGGCAGATGACTTCGCCACAGAATTACTTGCCCGACTAAATAGGGAAATGGAGCAGGGAATTAGCCAGCTGGTAAGAGGAAAGACACTCGCAGTAATGTGCGATGAAACAACTGATGCAGACTCCGCTGTGTAATGAACATTATCTTTGTAATGGAGGGTGCAAAATCTATAATAGCAGACACCATAGAGCTAACAGTGGTAAACCACTCCACTGTTGCCCAAAGTGTTTTAAGACCTTGCATAAATATGGTGTGGAGATGGAACAAAAGTGGTAGCATTTGTTAGTGACAATGCACGTTACATGACAAAGTGCTTTAATGATGTAATACGTGGCTCTAATTGGTGACCCACGTAGTCCATATGGGTTGTTGGGCACACGTTTCATCATTGGTGGGTCGATACCTGGATTGGACCACTTTGAGCAGGTCAATAAGCTTGTAGTGGCACTTATAAAATATGCCTTTCAACAATCACCAAACGTAAACGAGAGTACATTGCATTCCTGGAGGAGAGGGTGTGGAAAAACAATATTGCCTCCTGTTCCTGTCTTGACCCGTTGGAACACCTGGTTCGAAGCAGTAAAATACCACTCTGCATATCTGGAACACCTCATGTAGAGTTCTTCAAGGATGAAACCAGTGATGCCAACTCCATGAGGTCCTTAAAAACTATTTGAAGACTGGTTCACAGAGCTGCAGGTTCAAACTGCATTCATTGCTGAAAACTGTAATGACCTTATTGATGCAATCGAGCTTTTGCAAAGCAAGGAAAAGCCCTTGGCTGTTTTGCTGCATGACATTATTAGCAAAATAAAAAGCGGTTTGAAGCAGGAGTGTTGAAGATGGAACGATTTGGTGACAGAACTGACGGGTACTTGCAGGCTATGAGGCCACGGGTCAAGCAGGAAAATGTTGCCCTTTCCAAGGAGCATTTGGTGTTGCTTTAAACAAACTTTCTAAGCATATGGACACAAACCCATCAGTTGAATTCTTTAAGGCTTGCCGTATTTTGGACCCCAGAAATTTACCTAAACTGAATAGGATTTGACACGGCATGCCAGTGACATTCTCTGTTAGCACTGCACAACCAAACAGAACTGCAAAATGACTGGGATGTATATGCTAGGGAGGATATAAGGGAACTTCAAGCATATTGGAGTTGGATGTTGGGCAGTACTGGCTTTCAAGGCAGTCACAACTAACTGTACTCTCCAGAGCTGCTCTACAAGCTATCTGGATTCCTGTGTCAAGTGCAGATGTGGAGAGATCCTTCTCTGTATGGACAGATCCACACAGATCAAAGAAGGAACCTGCTGGTAGAAAATCTGAAACTGCTATCCCAGCTCATGTACAACAAGTAGCTGGATTATATATTTTTGCATGGTTTCCTCAACATGTCTGATTCCCATTTCATACTTCTATTAGCGTAGTCAAGCCAGTCACCAGTGCCACCCTCACCATGAAATAATGGGCTGACTCCTCCTCTAATGTCAGACTGTTGCCCCTGTTGTCCTTCCCTATTTTTGGCCTCTTGGTACTTGAAGGTCTCACTCATGTCGTTCCCTTTTCTATCTTCTAGGTTGTACATGTTGAGCTCCTCTCTCTCTCATGTGCCCTGTCTGTCACTCTTCCCCAGATATTCGTCACCCAAAGTTGGACCCTGTCCCCACCATCACTGGTAAACACTAAACAGTACTTGTTTAGTACCTGCACCTGCTCTGACCCTTTGCTGTACCTACCTCTCCTTCTTAACAGTCTTCCTTTCCTTACCTTCTTTTGCAATAGAGATTTGATTGCTCCCTCCTTCTGCCTGTCTATTGGGGTCTTGGAGACTGATGATGGACTCCTTTGCATGGTGGTGCGGTTTACTGCCCACACCCACACAATCACCCTGCCAGCTTTAAGTTATACTTTTCCATATAAACTGTCCCAGATTTTCCTTACAATCCCTGAGCTCTACAAACTCTGGTGCAGCATATGCTGTGCATACATGTCTTGGTTCTCCAGGACACCATATCTATGCTACCCCATTAATACACACACATACGATGTGAGGAACACCTTTATACTATTGCCCAGTTTTCCATATTTCATATAATATATGCCTTTGCACATTTAATGTATTTATAGTTGGTTAGATACCATATTTTTATACTGTAGGTTTTAGTTCACTTGCTTTTTCACTGTAGTCAGTCAGGTTTTACACATTTTCTTTGATAAAGCTTTTAGTTTAATTGCTGTACTTATATGTTATGTTCCACATTCTGCATATTTTATCGTATATGGGTTTCCATTCAAATGTCTGTTCTTCACTGTTTCTACACTTTCAGTGTATCGTTTTATAACATTTTGTATAGATTGTATAGACTGTGGTTTCTAGTATACACCAAGACCTTTTATGCTTTTTTAAATACTTTTGCATATTTTTACTGTATGGATGTTTTTGTATTTCAATGTACTCTTTCTGCACATTTTATAAACACTATTTTATTTAATGCAGCTGTTCTCTATTTCATTTTATTCATTTCTGAATTAGTGATATGACAAGACATGCAGAGCAATGATTACTTGACGTATAGCATAGACCAAAGTACAAAGTCATGGTACCAATGTCATAGAGGGCAAAAAGCCTGGTTGGGGGCTTTGGGAAATATCCCTGCCCAACAGGGAATTACCATGGTATTGCTCAGTAGAGAACCCATTGAAAATGGGTGACTGGGCAGGGGAAATTCTGTTCATTAAACCATGGATTTGGTTGCATGAGTGGCTGTCCTGTATGTTCAGGGCTGTCCGTGTTGGTGCTTGGGGGAGAGCTGACTGCGTGCAATTTTTGGGGACTGGATTGGCTGTACTTGTGCACACTGTTGCATCTGGGGGGCACTGTGGGGAGAAGCTGTGTTGGCACCTGGAGGAGTTGGCTGTGTTGGTGTCACCATGTCATCTGAGGGATGAGTTCATGCTGCAGTAAAACCTGAGGAATAGGGACATAGTGCTGTTGCTGCTGCTGTAACACCTGCGGAATTGGAGCCGTGTCCTTCTGCAGACAATGCAATAGGGGGTGGGGCTACAGTGCAGTATCTGAGGGATAGAGTGAGGCCATAGTGCTGTTGACACTGCCGTCACACTTGAGGGTTGGGCACAACTGTGCTGCTGTGCCATCACATCTTATACCTATCAAAATAACAAAATTGGTGCAAGGATGGATCTATGTACAATAGTGGACGTCAAAATTGGTAATATGCATGGTAGCAGAGCAAATATTTGTTAAATAAATTACCCAAAACAAAACACCGGTTAAAACGGATTTTGGATTCGCAGACACCGGTGACAATACCGGTTTTTCCAACGTGCAAAACGGAATTTGCTCTTTCTCAATCACGGTAAACCAGTGTCCCTGCACTTGGTACTTGGATTCATTTCTTGGTTTTACAAGGATCCACCACTCATGGCTTGCAGAGGCTTTACTGCATCCTACTACAGTTTGCTGAGGCATGGACCCCAGTCCAGTTCCTCCTGCATGTGCAATGTTGGTACAGCATGGCCTTTGCTGTCTTCTTCTAGGACTCCTTCCTCCTGTCCACAGACATCCATTCCAGACTTCCCTCCACCCTTGAACAGCTGCCTTATTCTCACTGCCCGGGTATCTCAGGGCTCCATCCCATGAGCTGTGGCTCTTTTGGGGAATTTCATAATATCACTAGCCAGTGTTCATACCCAGTCAAATACTCCTCCCATTCATCTATTCTGTACTCCTACCTTGTCCATCCTAAAAGCTCCCATCCATTACTCTACAAAGCACTCGTTCATTTCACCTGAGGAAAACTTCTTTTAGCAACATCCTTCCAAACACCAAGCCTTATAGAATCTTACAATACTATACTCCTTCCAGTGAAGACTTTCACCACCAGCAGGCTTCCATAGATTCCTCAGTCTGCATGTCCATAACCGACCTGGCTGTCTCACTATCCCAGTCATGCCTCTCACCAGGCCTTTATCCAACTTCAGTGCTAGGCACCCCTGACATTCAACACTGCTCTCAACTTCCCATTGCCACATAAGTCTACAGACTCCTTCAAAGACCCATTTCCAGGCTTTCTACAGCATTCAGACAGTGGATCAACCTGTAAGGTAAGCAGTCATGGCCACTTCAGTTCATGTCTCTGGCAATTACACCACAGCATACCCATATCTCGTTTTCCCTCCAGCAGATCAGGAGTCTGTGCATGTATCATTATGGTATTAATACCCAAATCAACTTTTGAATTCATCATACCGAACTTCCAATTATTTCCACATACCATACTTCCAGTTGCCATCTCTACTGCATATATCAACCTTCCTTCATTGGTCTAAAGATGTCCATGTCACCCCTTTAACGAGGTACCTAAAGATGCTGTCCGATTCCTTTATCTTCCTCATGAATGCCTTCATTACAAATTATCACTTAATTCTTAACTCCAAACTTTGAGACTCTAATGTAGATGTCAAACCTTCTGCAAAGTCAGATTGTTTACCCTATGACTTCATAACCTATCATACTTCCTATCGTTCAGGGTCTGGCAGCTAATTTCATCAAATCATGCTTTTCATGTTCACTTTGTCTCTGTAATCCCATGGATATCATCCATCATCACATTGGTAACCTGAACTGCACTCGTCCTTTTTTCAACTGGACCTACAGTACTCCACTTTCAGGATCTGGATGCCCCTTCAGAATAGACCTACCTCTTCAACCTCAGAATCATCCTTCCAGAACGCATTATCCATTGGACTTTCAAGATGGACCATCATCTCTCCAAGCAGTTCACCTTCCTAGAATATTAGAATATGGTTGTTCGAACCAAGGTTCATCTCCTCTTAGTTTGTCCGTAGGTCAGGCAGGTCAGTAGCCATGGGTCCTCAGATGTTTCTTCCACCTGGAAGGGGGGGTTCCTCTCCTGCTTGCTGCAGGTCATACTCTCTGTGAGTTGGAAGAGGTAATCATATTCTTTTTGACATTCATTTGTAGTTCTTTTGGGGCTTCCTATTCCCTACTCACTACCAAGTTTTCCCTACTAAAGGTGGGAATAGAGTAAAGCCAGAAAGTAAACTATGTTACACAATAACTACTGACTACATATACTGTTCACCAAAACATTGAATGGGAGGGCTAATGCCCAAGGTTCATTATGGGGGAATAGCTCCTCCCACATTCCCCTTAAAGGCCATACTCCTACAACAGTCCCCTGCTTAGAGCACTGTGCAACACCCTCCATCTACCCTGCCTCCTCCTTCTCTGCCACTCTGCTCACCCTTGGTACTGTTTTTTTATTCCCTACTCACTACCAAGGGTCAGAAGAGAGTAAAGCCAAAAAGTAAACTACATTACACAAGCACTACTGACTTCATATGCCATTCACCAAAACATTGAAACTGTATCTAACCTCATCCCGAGGCAAAGCATGCACTGAAATAACATTGGGAAAACTGGATAAGTTGGATATATTAAAGTATTTAAAATAATTGCAGAGCTTTTAGCTGAGAACAGCATATTAGAATTGATCAGTAAATGAATTGTCAATGTTTGATACAGGTCACTCTCCTTGATAAAGTCCAGAATCAATGGGTGTGACGCAATGGAGTATAACATGGCCAGTCATAAGGGTCAGGCTTCATCCTGTGTCCAGAGGATTCATTTTCCTCTACTTTTCTCCCCAATCCCTGTTGCGGGGCTCACACACCTGACATGCATGCCTGGAGGTGCGTACATGTCAGTGGAAGTCCCACAGCACCCTCCCTTCTGTGCACCATGCAAACCCACACTTCCCCCAGGCCTCCACCTTGGGCATTCGGCAGAAGCACAGCCCCTTCCCTCCCAGAAGAGAAAAGCTGTCCTTTGGATTCTCAATCCTCTCCATCCCCCACAGAACCCCTATGGCCAGAGTTCATTCCCAAACCTGGGTTTCCAGCATGGTGTGGGGTGAGGCACCCAGTGCAGCAACTCTCAGTGCCACTGAGCCAGCTTGGCCAGTCATATTTTGAAGACGTAAATAAATTTTACAATAACTGAAATGAAGATTTCCAGAATCTGTTATTTTCTTGAAAATGTAGCCTTTCAAAGTGTGCCATTGCAGCAACATATTTATTTTCTTCACTTACATCTGCTATGGCTGAACAATGGGTCCATGTTCTATTACTAGTAGAGTCCGACAGATGTTACTGCTGCTACTGTCCTAAAGATGCCAAACAAAGAAACTCTCAAAAGCAGGTTAAATACCATCCATTTCACAGTAACCTGACTGGATTTGTCAGAGATGAGAGCTCCCTTATTGCCTCATAATTAGAGATATGCAACATTTTCAAACTTTGCTTGGCTAATTAATTTACAAAGCTTGCCAAATTCGCAAAGTGCTGACTTTACAACACTCCCAGCAGGCAAAATCGAACTTTTTCAAGTGAAGGCATGCAAATTCACTGATGAACTTGTAACTTCACCATGACATTGTCTAAAAAGGTGCTGCTTTACCAGTCAAACTCATTCTGGTGAGGTAAATTGGGCAGTTTGTGAAGGTTTCCATGAAGGCAAAATTCACTTTTCCAAGTACTATTAGAATGGGCTAATGGTCCTTGCACTATGCCCAGAACCCTCCCTGGGTGGGAGTGACCATGGGTCACTTCCCTCCATAACAGCTTGGTATGTGCACTAGCAATGTATTTGCCTAATGCACCAACAAGAAAACAAAACAAAGATCTGGAGCCCATTGTGGAGCCTCACCCGCAGGACCCCCAATGCCCAACATGTGGTCACCCAACACACTGGCAGCACAGCAGCACTCCTGATGCTCCATTGGGGTGCTGGTGCCACCCCTCCAATACCCATCGGTATGCCACCAGCCCTCCACATGTACAGCTCTGTTCCCATAACCCAGGAGCCTCCTGGCTCGCCCTTATTACCTGGACACAGATGCCACCCAACTGACCTGCAGCTTGTGGCAAGCCTCTTAAGTGAACCATGTCTTCACTGTATGGCCATCTTTGCCATACACTGTTGGATGTTTGCACAGGACCCTACCCAACTGTGAATTGAGTGAATGGTCCCTGGTGCACTGGCAATCAATGCAAGCTCCCATCAGCGTAGCTTGTGCTGTCCTTTAAAAATTAAGCCCATAATCTTTATTGTAAATTGTTCACTGTAAAATGTTACTGTGCTTGTTTGGTCATGTCCATATCTCACAACCTCTTGACATTAAAATTCATAGCACTGGGCTTCGGAATGTAGAGCAAATGGCCAGAATGTGTTGCACTTTTCTTTGTTAAAGAATATTATAGTCCCAAATCTTAAAAGCCCAAATGTGATGCAAGGTGCCTGCATCACACAGCTGTGGCACAAGGGCACCTTCCATCACAAGATGCAGAATTTGAAATTCTGAAAAGCCCCCTGTGCTGAGCCGGGTCCCAGTGCACCAGATTGACCCTGCACCAGGTCTGCACCAAGCTGCTGGGTGCACCAGGGTACTGGGGGGGCTTGTGGCAGAAGCAGGGTGCCATATCCCCAACACTGGGAGTCTGGAAAACCTCTCAGAGGGCACACTTTCAAGTACTGTTAGATCAGCCACGGTTGGTCCAACAATCCTTGTGCCACCCCCGGCACCTCCACTGAGCAGGAGGGAGTGTATGCTGCCACCAGTACCAGTCACCCATGCCCCCATGACAACCTTGCCACAGTGTGATATTCCTGAACAAAGGTTGTAAGTAATAAATGAAAACAGTTTAGAAATACCAAAATGTAAGACATCAGTAGGGACCCAAGGTAACAATATTACATCTAAATACTGGTTTATTATTTATATTATCTATGCTACCTACACTAGAATAAATGGTTATATAATATGTACAATGAAGCAATGGCAGAAGCAATTGTACATGCAGTCATTGTCATCTTGAGGAGTAATTATATGATTGTCTTGCTGTTAGTTTATATATATAACGACTTGGATTGGTGTCTTTTTAAAAGAGCACATAACAAGTACACCAAGTTGGTCAGAGCAGCCAAGGCCACCTACTATCGTTCGGAACTAGCCTCTGCTTCAAGAAATCCTACAAAGCTCTGGAAAACATTAAAAGACATGTCTGGACACACACCTGGTAATTCCATTCCAGCAAAAATGAAGTCTGGTGGCAACGTTATTGCTAACTGATCGAAGATATTGGAAGCCCTCAATAACCATTTTGCAAGGGTAGGGCAAGCATTTGATACTTCTCCTGCCAATGACCTCCGCACAGCTCAGGGCCCACCAACCCACAAGTCCCCCTCTACTGAGGAGGCCTTCTCCCTCCTGCCTGTCTCTCTAAAAGAGGCAGAAGACCTACTGATGCAACTGGACACCAGGAAGGGAGCAGGATCTGACTTCATAGAGCCATATTATCTGAAATGTGCCTATCATGTGCTTGCAGTGCCGATCACCCACCTATTCAACATGTCACTCTCCCAGGGTAGCCTCCCCCTCAGTGGAAAATAGCCCATGTCATCCATCTATTAAAAGCAGATGACCCCTGTGATCTAAATAATTATAGACCGATCTCCCTCCTCCCCATCCTATCTAAATTACTAGAAAAAATAGTGTGTGGCCAGCTAGGGGTATACTTAGAATCCAGAAGCCTATTAAACCCGGTTCAGTCTGGATTTAGAGCAAAGCATAGCACCATAACAGCCCTAGTTAAGGTGACCAATGATTGGCTCCTAGACCTTGACAAGGAGAAGCATGTCTGTGCTGTTTTCTTGGATTTTAGTAAGGCATTCGACACAGTTGATCACAGGCTGCTTCTTTTCTCCCTAAGCACCTTAGTCCTGGACCATAAATCTATGTGCTGGTTTGCAGACTGCCTCGGAGAATGGAAACAGCAGGTTAAAGCTGAAAGCGATCTTTCTCCATTAAAATCTATGCTGAGGGGCACGTCCCAGGGCTCTATCCTTGGTCCCCTCCTCTTTGCAGTCTACATTAACAACATCAATGACCCCATCAAAAAAGCCAACATCCACTTATTCGCAGATGACACTGTACTGTACTTGAGTCATTCCATGCTGGTAACAGCCTGTGAAGACCTCCAAGCTGAATTGAACCTTCTACAATACCATCTCATAAACTAAAAGCTTTTGCTCAATGCGAAAAAGACAAAAGCCATGCTCTTCTCCCCCTCCTTGCATGAGGCAATTCCTGCTGGGGGGGGGGGGGCTATCCCAAAAATTTCCACTGTTCTTGGAGAAACACTAGAATATGTAGTTAAATTCAAATATCTAGGAGTTTGGCTCGATCATAAACTTTCCTTCGACGACCATCTCGAAGAACTACAGAAGAAACTAAGGCAAAGATTAGGACTATTCTACAGAATTAACCACCTGCTCACAAAGGAGGCCAAGATTCAACTGGTTCAAGCTACCTTCCTATCTTTAATAGATTATGCAGACCTGCTCTACAGCCACTGCACTGCCTCTGCACTGGCTAAGTTGGACACCCTCTACCACAGAGCTATCAGGTTCATTACTGGCCTTCCACTTTCCACACACCACTGCTCCCTGTACTCATTATTAGGCTTGACTTCCCTTCACTATAGAAGGAGTAGAAATGCCACCCTATGGGCTTTCAGAGCGGTGACCAACAAGCTCCCCTCAAATGTCTCAGATTGTATTCTCCGGAGTATGTTAGGCATCTACACTCTAAGGAGCTATTCCCTAATTCCCCTCCAAGTTTCAAGGGTCAAAACTCATTTCAACAAAGCTGCTCTAAGCCTCTCTTTACCCACATTGTGGAACGGTTTACAAAGAAACTTGAAACTGAGCTGCCCTGTTAGCCTGAATATCTTCAAGGCACTCTACGATCGCTACATGAAAGCACCTTGCAAATGTTTTCCTCACTGCTAGCCCACTAATTCCGCAACTCCCCCTTTCCATCCTGATGCTCGCCATGTTTCTACCTCTGGCTCTCACTCTTTTCCTATTAACTCTTCCTGCTGCACCCACCTTCTCCTGTCCACTCCAGCCTGGCTAAAGTCCCACCCCATCCATAGTAGTGTCCCAATTATCTACCCCTCCTCCATCATTATCATAATAAAAAAGTACCCAACAGCCCTCGTCACTTTCTGTGGTTTTAGCTCAATTTTCCCCACAGTCATCGGTAATATATTCCTCCTCTTCTTTACCTCTCTAACCTGCCACCCCATACACGGCCTCTTTCCCCTATATGTGTAGTTTCCGGCTGCCTCACTCAAAAGATCTCTGCGTATGCTTATGGTTGACTGTACATCTGCTGACTTCTTCAATTGTAAAATAATGCTGTTTTTGTTTATTTCAACATTGTATTGTACTGTATTCACTGTATATACTTTTTCTTCCTTGTATATTATTGCTTTTTGTATACCTGCCTCTGTACTGTACTGTACTTTGATTTATTCATAACCAGGTCCACCTTGCAAATGAGCCTTGCTCATTGTGCCCATCAGGATAAATAAAGATTTTGATATATATATATATATATATATATATGGCAAAAAACTCTGTTTAATGCATTAGTTAGGGTTGTTCCACAGCGACAAAAGTGAGGAAATTCTAAGTTAGGGTTAAAAGCCCCCCTTGGATTCCCCTCCTACACCCCGAACTGGCATCGGGGTGCATGTTAGAGTTGCCGGCCCTAACTCTAACCCCATCTGATGTGTGAAGAAGCAGAGGTATAGGAGAATGGGGTGAGAGTTAGGACTGACAACCCCAACATGCACCCTGATGCCGCTTGTGGGTTGGGGGTCCAAGGGGGGCTTTCAGCCCTAACACTGAATTTCCTCACTTTTGTCGGTGTGGAACAACCCTAATTAATGCATTAAACAGAGTTTTGTGCCTCTAATTTCCCTTCTTTTTGAGAAGTATAATGAGAAATAGTGAATGTAATGCAACGGCGGGAGCTCCACGTGATGTTTTCTCACATAGTTGCACGGTGCCCGCAACCGCAAATGGTAATGTGCATGGTGATGCAAAGCAAAACAGAAAGATAAACAGTACTGTAGACAGAAATGGTTAAAATAACACAAACACAAGTGCAAATGGAAACACGAACGGTGACGCACATGGTGCCGTAGATGGGAACAGTAAGTGAAACGGTTACAGAACCACAAGCATAAGAGGTAAGGGTAACAGTAATGTAAGTGCACAGGCTAGTTTTCCCTAAAAGCTGCATAGAGAAAGACAGTGAGTTCAAAGAATGTATGCATAATAATGGGACTCGGAGCAGAAAATGAGGAGTTGGAATAGTAAATTGCTTATATCTCAGGAACCGTACGACATAGAAAAAAAATTTCAAAGTCATATGATTTATGACATTCCTGGATAGTTTTGTACTTAGGCCCCATTTGAGGGGCTAAGCATTTTTCTGACGAAAAGTCCGAATCTCTCACCTTTTCCGAGATACGAGCCCTGAAAGACACGGTGAACGCTGTAATGTTATCCTATGGGAAAAAAAGAGAAGTTCAGAGTGCCATAACTTTCACTCCCTGTAATATTTTTTCACCAAACCAGTAAAAAACATATCTGTGGGATGTTGGCTTTCTTCTCCCCAAATTTCAGCCCATAAGACCAAACCGTTATTTTGCAGCAGGGCGGCAAAGGATTCCTATAATGCGGCAGATGCCGTAATTTTATCCTATGGGAAAAAGCATCAGATTTGGTTTGCTGTAACTTTGCCATGCTGTACTGTGAGATGTTGGCTGTGTTCCCGCCAAATTTCAGGCCAAATCACCAAACCGTTCTTTTGCAGCAGGGTGCCAAAGAATAGCTGTCATTTTCACACAGCCTAGAAAAGTACTGTCGAAGTCTGCAAAAGCTTTCACAAAATCATTCAACAGTGTCACAAGTGCAACAGTACTTTGTGAAAGTACTTTTTCCAGAAATTTGGAAAACATTTCTGGAGTGTTTTACCCCAAAAGAAAGATATGCCTAGCATCCTCAGGGTCTGACTATGTGAATACAAAAAGAATTTGGTTGCTAGAGGGTCCCAATTTTAAATGGCAAGCATTTTTCTGATCACTAACTGAAAACAAAATGGCAGATTTGCAACTGTAAAAGGGCCATTTGCGAAAGTAAAAACTGCATTTGCGACACTGTTGAACGTTTTGTTAACTTTTCCCATTGACTTATAATGGGAACTTGTTTTTTGAATAACTTTTGAACTGTTTAATATTTTTTCACAAAGTATTCAAAAGGCACACCAGGGAACCCGGCCGCAAGTTCCCTGAAGATTTTGGACCAGTCATGCAAAATGTGTGACATAAACACGCGACAGTAAAATTCCAGAAAAGTGTAAACGCGTGCACAGATCATGCTTAATAACTCAGCAGCCATATAAGCAACTGGTACAAAACTTGGCAGATCCCAAGGTGCATTGGTCTTGATCGTGTATCCAAATTTCATGCAAATCTGTCAAATGGTTGCAAAGTTATGAAGGTGCAAAATTTTGGATTTAACATGTAAATGGCTCCTCATCCCTAACTATAGTGGCACTACCGTGCCACTAACATATATATATATATATATAATGGTAGCACGGTAGTGCTACCATAGTTCGGGTTGAGAAGCCATTTTAAGGTTAAAGGGTCAAACTTTGTACTTTAATAACTTTGCCACCATTCAATGGATTTGCCTGAAATTTGGTATGCTTGATTGGGCATGGTAGATCTTGGGATCTGCAAAGTTTTGTATCAGTCTAGCTGAGGAGTTATTAAACACCTATATAACATGCGTTTATGCTTTTTTGCGAATTCTTTGCTCTCGCCTACAGGTCGCACGGTTTGCACGACCGGTCCAAAAACTTCAGGGATTGTGTGTCAGGGTTCCCGATGTGCCTTTTGAAGATTTCATGAAAAAATATTAAATGGTTCAAAAGTTATTCAAAAAACAATTTCCCATTATAAGTCAATGGGAACAGTTAACAAAAAGTGAGAAAGTGTATTACTTGCAGTTTTTAGTGTCGTAAATCACCCCAGTAGTGTCATGAGTCAGCCATTTTGTTTTCAGTTGGTGATCATAAAAATGCTTGGCATTTAAATTTGGGACCCTCTAGCAACTTAATTATTTTTGTATTCACCTAGTCGGACCCTGAGGATGCTAGTCATGTCTTTATTTTGGAGTAAAACACCCCAGAAATATGGTTTTCAAATTTCTGGAAAAAGTAATGTCACAAATTAGTGTCGCACTCACGAAAGTGTCGCAAAATTTGCAAAAGGTGTTGCAAAACACAACACTACTTCTCCAGACTATGGCCAAAATGACAGGACTTCTTTGTCACCCTGCTGCTAAAGAACTGTTTGGTCTTTTGGGCTGAAATTTGGAGGAAATACAGCCAACTTGTCACAGATGTGCTTTATTTTGGTTTGGTGAACAAATATTGTATGGCTCTAAAGTTACGGTACTCCGAAGTTGGCCTTTTTTCCCATAGACTAACATGGTGGCGTATGCCTCTCCTTTCCGGGCTCATATCTCAAAAACAATGTGAGATACAGATTTTTCATTGTGAATTACATAGCATTATGGGCTATGCAATGCAAAATGGTAGCCAGGAAAATAATGATTTCTGTGAAATTTTATTTTTTTTCTACGTCATGCGGTTGCTGAGAAATTACAGTACCAATTAAGTACTTCCAATGCTCGTTTTAAGCTTTGATCCCCATTACAATGCATACATTCTTTGTACACACTGTTTTTCTGTATGCACCTGTTTGGAAAACACAGGGTATGCACCTCCGTTACTGTTACAGTTAATGTTTCCACTTGCATTTATATCCCCCCATGGTGTTACCGTTCCCGTCTATGCCACTGTGTGCATTACCCTTTGCATTCTCATTCACACTTGCATTACCATGTGTGCCACTGTTAGCGCTTCTGTTTGCATTCCTGTTCCTGTTACTATGTCACAAGACATCACGTGGTGCAAGTGTGGGTCCCAAAGGGCCTCCTTCTCCTGCCGCCGCATTACATTCACTATATCTAATCATCAGTCTCAAAAAGAAGGGAAATTAGAGGCAAAAAACTCCTTTTGATGCATTAGTTAGGGTTGTTCCACAGCAACAAAAGCGAGGAAAATTGGTTTTAAGGTTGAAAGCCCCACTTGGACCCCCCCCCCACCCACAGCCCCAACCAGCATCAGGGGTCGCATTGGGGTTAGTCAGTCCTAACTCTCACCCCATTCTCCTATACCTCTGCTTCTTCATACAGCTGATGGGGTGAGAGTTAGGTCCGGCAACCCCAATGCGTACCCCGATGCCAGTTGGGGGTGTGGGCGAGAGGGTCCAAGGGGGGCTTTCAATCCTAACACCTACTATATATATATTATGGTAGCACGGAAGTGCTACCATAGTTATGGTTGAGGAGCCATTTACATGTTAAAACTAAAATTTTGCACCTTAATAACTTTGCAATCGTTCAGTGGATGCACCTGAAATTTAGAATACATGATCAAGAACCACAGATCTCGGGATCTGCCCACTTTCATACTGTTCCGATATACGGCTGCGGAGTTATTAAGCGTGATCTGCGCACCCGTATACACTGTTTTTGGAATTCTTTGCCCGTCTCTACAGGTCACACGGTTTGAACGACTGGTCCAAAATCTTCAGGAAATGTGCAGCTGGAGTCCCCAATGTGCCTTTTGAAGATTTCAAGAAAAAATATTAAATGGTTCAAAAGTTATTCAAAAAACAAGTTCCCATTATAAGTCAATGGGAAAAGTTAAAACGTTAAAAAGTGTCTCAAATGCAGTTTTTACTTAGCAAATTGCCCTTTTACTGTCACAAATCTGCCATTTTGTTTTCAGTTGGTGATCAGAAAAATGCTTGGCATTTAAATTTGGGACCCACTAGCAACCTAATTATTTTTGTATTCACCTAGTCGGACCCTGAGGATGATAGGCATGTCTTTATTTTGGGGTGAAACACCCCAGAAATACATTTTTCACATTTCTGGAAAAAGTACTTTTGCAAAGCATTTTCACATTTGCGACACTGTCACATGAATTTGCGAAAGCTTTCGCAAAGTTCGACAGTACTTTTCTAGGCTGTGGAAAATGACAGCAATTCTTTGTCACCCTGCTATAAAAGAACGGTTTGATCTTTTGGGCTGAAATTTGGAAGGAATGCAGCCAACAGCTCACAGATGTTTCTTTTAGTATTTTTGTTAAAAAATATTATAGAGCGGCATAGTTATGGCACTCCGAAGTTGACACTTTTTCCCATAGGATAACATTACAGCATCTGCCACATTACAAGAATCCTTTGCCGCCCTGCTGCAAAATAACGGTTTGGTCTTTTGGGCAGAAATTTGGAGAGATAAAATCCAGTATCACATAGATGTGCCTTTTGGTGGTTTGGTAAAAAAATATTACAGGGAGGCAATGTTATGGCACTCCGAACTTCTCTTTTTTTCCCATAGGATAACATTACGGTATTCGCTGCTCCTTTCAGGGCCCGTATCTTGCAAATGGTGCGAGGTACGGACTTTTCATCATAAAAATGCTTAGCCTTCCCAAATGGGGCCTAAGTACAAAACTAGCCAGGAATGTCATAAATCATATGACTTTAAAAAAAATTTTCTACGCCGTACAGTTCCTGAGATATAAGCAATTTACTATTCCATCTCCTCATTTTCTGCTCCGAGACCCATTATTATGCATACATTCTTTGCACTCACTGTCTTTCTCTATGCAGCTTTTGGGGAAAACCAGCCTATGCGCTTACATTACTGTAACCCTTCTGCTTGCGGTTCTGTACCCGTTTTGCTTACTGTTCCCATCTACGCCACCATGTGCTTTACCTTTTGCATTTTCATTTGCCCTTACATTTGTATTATTTTAACCATTTGTATCTACAGTACTGTTTATCCTTGTGTTTTGCTTTGCGTCACCATGTGCATTACCATTTGTGTTTGCAGGCACCGTGTTACTATCTGACAAGACATCACATGGCGGGAGCATGGGCCCCTCCAGCAGCCGCATTACATTCACTATTTCTCAGATTAATTCTCAAAAAGAAGGACAATTAGAGGCAGCTCCATTTAATGCATTAGTTAGGGTTGTTCCACATTGACAAAAGTGAGGAACTTCGGTGTTAGGGTCGAAAGCCCCCAAGGACCCCCTCACCCACACTCCCAACCAGCATCGGGGTGCGCATTGGGGTTGTCGGTCCTAACTCTCACCCATTCTCTTATACCTCTGCTTCTTACACATCTTATGGGGTGAGATTTAGGGCTAGCCAGCACCAATGCCCACCCGATACGGAAGTTGAAGGGTAATAAGTACTAAGGGCTCAACTAACACAAATTACCTCCACTTCGCTAATAGGCAACCTAACTAATTCGATGGGAATTAAGTTTGCCTCTAATATATATATATATATATATATATATATATATATATATATATATATATATATAGCTGCATGGTGTGCAGCTATAGTTAGAGTTGAGTACCCCATTTAAGGTTAAATGGTGAAATTTTGCACCTTAATAATTTCACCACCATACATTGAGTTTGGCTCTGAAATTTGGTAAGTACAGAGCATTAGCAGAGATCTTGTGATCTACCATATTTTGTAATAGTCGGATATACAGTTGCAGAGTTACTAAGTGACATCTCGGAGCTCATTTACACTTTTTTGTGCATCCTTTGCTCATGCCTACAGGTCGAACGGTTTGTGCGACCAGTCAAAAAACTTCAGAGAACATGCGGCCATGGTCTCCAATGTGCCTTTCAAATATTTCATGAAACAATATTAAAAGGTTTAAAAGTTATTCAAAAAACAAGTTTCCCTTTATAGTCATTGAGAAAAGTCAACAAAAAGTTCAACAGTGTACCAAATGCCATTTTTAGTGTTACAAATGGCCCTTGTAGTGTCATGAGTCAGCCATTTTTTTTCAGTTAGTGGTCACAGAAATGCTTGGCATTTAAATTTGGGACCCTCTAGGGTCCCAATTCTTTTTGTGTTTACCTAGTCGAGCCCTGGGGATGATAGCCATGTCTTTATCTGGGGTTTAAACATCCCAGAAACATGTTTTTCAAATCTTTGTAAAAAGTAGTGTCACAAAGTAGTGTCACACTCATGACACTTTCGTGATTTCATTTGTGAAAGTGTTGTGATTGTGACACTATTTTGTGACACTATCCCCAAAATAAGAGGAATTATTTGTCACCCTGAATTTCTGTTTCTGTTTCCTTTGGCATTACTGTTGCTGTTACTGTTACCATTTACATTTCCGAATGCAGTACCGTGACCATGCGCATAACGGTTTGTGTTTCTGTATGCGCTTGCATTTGTGTTTCCATTTCTGTTTCCTTTGGTGTTATTGTTGCTGTTACCATTACCATTTACAATTGCAGTACCGTGATCGTGCGTGTTATGGTTTGCGTTTCCTTACTCGCTTGCATTTGCATTTCTGTGTCTGTTTCCTTTGGCGTTATTGTTGCTGTTCTTGTTACCATTTGCATTTCTAATTGCAGTACCGTGACCGTGTGTGTTACCAATTGCATTCCGTACGTGCTTACATTTGCATCTCCTTTTCCATCACTGTTCGCTTTGACGTCACTTTGCACTTGTCTTTCTATTACCGTTTGTGTTACCATTTACGTTTGCGTCACCATGTGCATAACAGTTTGCGCTTGTGTTTACGTTGCACTTACCATTACTATGTCACAAAAAATCATGTGGTGGGAGTGTGGGGATCGAAGGTCCCATGCTCCCTCCACCACATTACATTCACTTTTTATAGTATTCATTCTCAAAAAGAAGGGAAATTCATAGCAAAAAACTCCATTTAATGCATCAGTTAAGGTTGTTCCACAGCGACAAAAGCAAGGAAATTCGATGTTAGGGTTGAAACCCCCCTTGCACCCCCCAACTGGCATCGGGGTGCACGTTGGGGTAGTCGGCCTTAACTCTCACCCCATCACATGTGGAAAGAAGCTGAGGAATAGGAGAATGGGGTGTGAGTTAGGACCGACAACCCCAATGCGCACCCCTTTGCCGGTTAGGGTGGGCTGGAGGGGTGCAAGGGGGGTTTCAACCCTAACATCAAATTTCCTCACTTTTGTCACTGTGGAACAACCCTAAGTGATGCATTACACTGAGTTTTTTGCCATGAATATATGTATGTCTAAATATATATATATATATATATATACACATACACATGTATTCATTGCAAAAACTTTAATAATACATCAGCTAGGGTTAGCGTGACAAAAGTGGAGAAATGGGATATTAGAGTCGAGCCCCAATGCCCCACCCACCCACCACCCATCCTCCACAGACTGACAGACACTGGGTGTGCCATGGGGTCATCAGGCTCAACTTTCACTCAATTCCATGTGTACTGTAAACAGGTTGACATGATACAGTGAAGGAAATGGAGTGAGTGTTAGACCTCATGACCCCATGGCACACCCCGGTATCTGTTGATCTGTGGAGGATAAGGGGTGGGGGGTGGAGGATTAGGGGCTCAACCCTAACATCTCATTTCCCCACTTTTGTCACTTTAACCCTAACTGATGCATTAACCAAGTTTTTTTTGCAATGAATTTCCTTATTTTTTGAAAAACTGTAATATAACTAATAAATGGTATGTGTTGGTGGGAGTGCTAGTACCTCAAGGGAATCAACAAAGTCCAAGAGGGTAGCATCTTTCAAAAAAAGAGGTGTGCAAGAACAAGAGGGCACAATTTGAAGATGGGGGGTGGCTCAGAGGTAATTTAAGGAAGTATTTTTTCACAGAGAGGGTTGTGGATGCATGGAACGGCCTTCCGGAGGAGGTTGTGGAGTCAAAATCAGTGGGGGAATTCAAGCATGCATGGGATAGTCATAAGGCAATTCTGGGGGGTGGGGGTAGGAAGAAGTAGGCTGCTGGTTAACTAGGATCTGCAGCTTATCCATTTGGTAGAGAAATGGGCAGACTGGGTGGGCCAAGCGGTCCTTATCTGCCATCAAATTCTATGTTTCTATGTTTCTATGTTAATGATGTGTTATGCTGTCAAAGAACAACATTTCAGTATATTTAGTTTAAGTTTTCTCAATAATGGTTCTATATTATGGAACAAGCAAAAAAAAAAGTTTCTGGTAAACACAAACTCCATAAGAGGGATGCAAAAAAAATACTTTGGAGGCAGAGTCCTTACTCAAACCATTTACTGCATCCAATACAAAGCTGTCTGCCCTGACATGTTTTGGATCTTCATCAGTCCTTTCTCCAAGGCTAAGGACAATTGAAACATACCATGTCTATATACCTGTAGGTCCAAACACCACATGTGGCCCATTGAGAAACTCTTTCTGCAATAGAGGGGCTTCAAGTGAATCAACAACTATTAACTGTTAAAGTGCCTGTGCTAAATACAATAATAATACTACAAAACTTTAATAACTAGCTAAAAACATCTTAGCATTGTCTAATAGCAAGTAAATAAATATATAAAACGCATGAAACAGAACTGAATATATAGATATATATATAAACAGTAGAAATTACAAATCTCAAAATGACCAAAGAGAGAGAGAGAGCTAAATAAAACCCTAAAACACATTATAGATATTGCTGGTGACTAATAATGAGTGGAAGTGCTGTAAAGGACTTCACCATAATAATGTTTACTCACAAATGTCTCGGCTTTATAGTAACAAGGGAAAAAAGAGGGAGGGAGGAAAATCAAGGGGGGAGGGGAGAGGGAGAGTGGAAGAGGAAGGAAAGTGGAGGGGAAAATAGGGAATGGGAAGGAGGAGGGAAGGAAAAAAGATGAGGTAAAAAGGGAGGAGGAGGAGGGGAAAGGGAGGCAGTAATGGGGGATGGGGAAAAGGAACAAAAAATAGGGACATGAAGACAAGGATGGACAATGGATAAGTATAAAACATAATAAATCACATCCTGAATCAATTCTAATATAGCAGATAATAAAGATGGGACAGATGCGTATCAAAGCCCTTTACAAGGTTTTTTTAAATAAGGGTACAATTTAAAGAGAACATTAAGTCCAAGGCTTACTGTAGCCCGAAGGGTCAGGATCCAAAAGTTTTCTCTGAGAAGAACCAAGTCATCATAGTCCCCACCTCTCAGATTATGGCTAACCTTATATATAGCCATAAAACTAAAGGTGTGGCAGGCACTATCAGCGGCTTTCATAATGTAGACTGCCATAGTGTACATAAGGTCCCTTCTTTGGATAGCCCTCATGTGCTCTCTAACTCCTATCTTCAAACTCCGGGTTGTTTTGCCAACATAAAATGCCTGGCAACTACATGTAGCTAGGTAAATGTCCCCTTTAGTGCTGCACATGATACATTGTCTGATCTCATAAGTTTTCCATGTATTACAACCAGAAAACATCTTTCCTTGCATTACATATTCTCAATTAACACTTTTTTCTATATTTAAAACACCCTTTCATTTTATTCAACCACTTCTCTGGTTTGGCATCTTTAAAGTGGCTATGGGTCAAAATGTCTCTGAGGGTGGATGTTTTCTTGTAGCACACACTGGTTGCTGTGAAGTTTCATTTAAATTTGGTTCCTCTATCCTGACACCAGTAGTCAATTAATACAGAACAAGATAATTCACTCCTGGTATAAAACTCCTGTAGTCCTCGCCAAGGCAAAGCTGGCTCAGTCTGACCTGTGTTGGAGGTGTCAGGAACTCCCAGGTGACCTGTTCCATATACTTTGGTCCTGCAAGCTGATCCAGCCCCTACGGCAGGCTACCTGTGAGATGGAGTCCAAAATACTTAGGAAGCCTGTGCCTCAGTCCCCTGAGTTGCTGTTATTAGGACTCTGGACCCCGGCCCTTCACTTTCGTCTCCCTGATTTGAAACTACTTCTGACACTCAGCATGCAGGTTAAAAGACTCCTACTGTGTAAATGGCAGTCCCAGTTAATCCTTCCCTGGGGGAGGTACTTACCTCCATGGATCAAGCTGCCAACTGGGCCAGAATATCACATACTGTAATCAATACCCTCCTTAAATATACTGCCCTCTGGATTTCCTTCCTTCGGTTTTTGAAACCTAGGGAAGGAATTGGCTGAATAGGCACAACCATGCCACTATAATGGTCTCCTCTCATGGTGCATTTAGGGGCAAGTGCTGGATAGATTGTTACTGAATAATAGGGGACCCTGCTCTATGGAGGACATGGTATAATATCAGTAAAGGATAGTATATTTTCTGACAATGAAGACCTGTTTGCTTTGTGTGTGTGATCTCTTGTAATTTGTAGGTATAAAGTAGAGGACAGCAGCACTGGACCGGTCATAATTTCTGATGCTTTGTCAAATACTGAAGAAACTTGTAGGATGCGGCCAGGTAAGATATGTTTGTACGAGTTAGTCATAATGCAGTCCACCAACTGCTAATACTTTCAAACTTAATCTCCAGCTGGATAGGTGTTGTACATCCAGGCACAGAGTATTATCCTACTGCTTACCTGGCTAGTATATTCAGTTCGTTACTATTTGGCCAGCATGTTCCATTCTCTGCTTCAAAAGACATATGTTACAGTCTGTAAGATCTTTGCAATGTATCGGACTGTTTTAATGTTTGTATCCTCTTAATAAGTCAAATCAATAAAACTTATTAACCACAAAAAAAAAAATAAATAAATAATTGGTTCCTCCTCAAGGACATGCCAGAGTCTTTTTAAAATTATTTCCAAATCTCTAGCCTGTGCAGAAAATTAAGTAACAAAATTAAATCTAGCATCTGTCAGTTCCTCAATCAATTTTTCTCCTAATAAGGTATCCTTGTCTGACAGTCTGGCCTTTTTACGGGTATTGTACATCACATTGTTATTATATGCCTTCTGGGTCAGCCTGTCTATCAAATCCCCAGCCCCTTTCTCAAATTTCTCAGGAGTAGAACAGTTGTGTCTCATTCTTAGAAACTGACCAACTAGAATATTTCTAGCCACATGTGGTGAATGGCAGCTGTTGGCTAAAAGAATAGTGTCCCCATCTACTTCCTTGCAATAAACACTAGTAGTTAAAGTTCCCCCAGAAAATTTCTTTAACTTGAGGTCTAGGTAGAGCAGTGTCAGTGGCTCAGCAGGTAGTACACTCACCTCTGAGGCTGGGAGATCAAAAGGCTGTGGGTTCTATCCCCACACCAGGCACTCTGGTTAAATCCCAAAACTGACACTGTAGTGCAGCATGTGGAGGGCGCTGCACTCCTAAGGTGCCATCTTTCAGATGAGACATTAAACCGAGGTTCCATCTGCCTCTTCTGGTGGTAGTTCAGGTGAATGTTAAAGATCACATGCCACTTCTTGAAAAGAGTAGGGGATATTTTTTTATTACAGTAATATAATTCAAGAAACATAGAAAAAAAAATACAGAAATCATATTCCAGTAACAAGTCTTTCACATTCAGACATTATTACAAAATTAAATAACACAAATAAAATTAAGGAAAGAAAAATTTACATGTTTGGTTCTAAAGCAAGATAAAGCCTTAACATCCAGATCATAAACATTACACTCTTTGCTCTTTCTCATTTATTCTTTAAACTCCTTTCTTATCTTTTTCCTTAATCAGAAAGAAACCATCTGCAATTTTTCCAGTTTCCTAAACTCTGATTGCATTAAATTCTGGTTTTCTCCATTATAAATGTCAGTCAAGTGAAGTTTTATCCATATCAGGACTATATAAGGTGAACTTTGTTGTTGTTGTTGTTGCAGTAACAGAGCACACCATAGCTACTGAGGTAAAATTGGCTTACTGCAAACATTAATTATACAGTACTTTTTTGGGGAGGCAAGTATAGTGCAGTGGTTTAAGGCTCTGAACTGCAAATCTGGAAACCTGGGTTTGAACCCCACAACCCCCACTTGCAGACTATGTGACCCTAGACACAATCATTTAACTTCCCCGTTCTGCCAGGTTGCATCTGTAAACAAGGTTTCAGCTTAATGTGATACTCCTGCTTAAACAAGTGAATAACAAAAAAGAAACTACTTTGGTGAAATTTCACATAAACTGGTGAATACAACCCAAGCACTCAAATCTCATAAGCAATTGGAAATATACCTTCTTCTCCCCATAGATCTATAAACCAAGACCAAAACTATAGTATAAATGAACAATGCAAGAAAAAATGTTACATGGTTGCAAGCACTTCTGGGCAGGATGTGCATGGGCATAATCACTCTTTTATTGTTTTGTGTCTGTGTGTATTCTTTACTCCCAAGCGTCTATGGCATGTCAACCAGGTTACAACCCAGAACTTTAAGGGAATGCTTTTATCTATTAACAGGGAAAGGTGACATTTAAGTCATCTTCTGAAACCCCCTTAATTTGTGAGAGTTCATAAAATGTATCCCAGAGAACGGTACTATAGAAGGATTTTCTTTAAATTTACCAATAAAAATAAAGGATTTTATACCATTGTCTTATTTTCAGAAAAACTGTGTACAAAGAGTGGGGAATATTAAATGTCCTTAAATTCTTAGGAATTTCAAAGTGATCAATGTTCCATACATCATAAAAGCAGTTATATTCTGGAACATGAAATATTGTACTACGGGAGAGGACTTGCCTTCAGTACTGGTACCAAATTCCAATAAATGAATAAACTGACAAAGAAGAGTGTTGGGTGCACCGTTGTGCACTCCCCCCAAATGGTAATCATGATAAGTATGTGTCTTTTTATTGGGTTCAAATGGCTACTCCAAAATCCTGTAAAGAACAAGTTATTTATCCTTGCCTCTAAACATAAAGGCGGTGGGAAAGTCATGCTAAATGTAAAAAGATGGGATGAATAAATGTTTTAAGAATACCCTTTTTATGTTCGCTTGCACGCAGGCGCAAGAAACGTTTTGGGAGAGTAGCACACTTAGAGGTGTGCCTCTCCCACCCAATGCACTGCTCCCTTGAGCAGGCGTGGTGGTCCTGCACCAATGGGTGCAGCAGCTCAGTATGACAGCGGTGTTCCTCTGCTTCAAAGAAAAACACCGTTGCCACACTGAGCGCCGCCCCCCCTCGTGTCACGTGCTACCTCCCCGTGCACGTCCGCACGCCTCCTTCAAAGCTTTGTGCCACGATGGGAGCCTACTCCCAGTGTGGCAAACATTGTTTTGCCGATGGGGTGCCCAACCCCCGCCAGCTCCAAGGCCCCCCAAATCCTCCTGCTGCCACGCTAGGAGCCCACCCCAGCGTGGCAAACGTTTGCTTTATTTTTCCGACGGGGTACCCAATCCACCGTCGGCTCCTCGGCGCCCTCCCCAATCATAGTTTGCCGACAGGGGTGTCCAACCCTCCGTCAGCTCCTTGGCCACTCCCAGCCATCTTCTGCCATGCTGGGAGCCCACCCCAGGGTGGCTAACGTCCCACGTCATCTTTTTTTTTTTCAAACCTGTAAAACAAAAACTGTCCCGCGGCGCATCTCCCAACCCCCCTCCCACAACCCGCACCCACCCACTGCGCACCCAGCCTTCCCACACCTCCCTCACCCTATACTTACCTCCCGACTCTGGCGCGACGATCTTCGGTGGACCGGGAACACGTCTGCACTCTTCAAAGGCAACCACGAACTGAGGAAATGCTGGTAAGCTGTATAATGGGCTAGATGGGGGGGGTTCAACTTTATTGCATATCTCAGTCATTTTTTGGAATTTTTGCACCAAATTTTCAACATGGGGTTTTTGGGACCCCTTTTCATGAATGATGTCACTGTCATGGTGTTATTCAAGCCTGAAGGGTGATTTCACAGGCACTGCGCAGTCACTGCACAAAATCACCCTTTGGCCCTGAATAACACCATGACAGTGATATCATTCATGAAAAAGGGTCCCAAAAACCCCATGTTGAAAATTCAGTGCAAAAATTCCAAAAAATGACTGTTTTACGAGCATGCATTGCACAGTTCCTACGCAGGCTCGTAAGTTCGCAAATTTTCAATATTTTCACTCCAGATTTTCAACATTGCCATTTCATCACACCTTCTTATGAGCTGTACAGCCGTCATTTTTCACATCTCACCCAAAACGTGTTTCCACCCATGTGGCGCACAATGGCGCAGTTGGTGTGCAAAATCAATGTATGGAACACATTAAGAAAATCACAGTGACACTGTTCATGAGCAGAGGTCTTAAAATGGCTATGTTGAATATTTGGTGAAAAATTCCTAAAAATGACTGTTTATGAGCCTGCATTCGCAGTTCCTCACTTGCGCTCATATGTTTCGAATTTTCAATATTTTCCTCCAGATTTTCAACATTGCCATTTTACCACACCTCCTTATGAGCACTGCAGCTGTCATTTTTCACATCTTGCCCACAATGTGTTTCCGCCCCCATGTAGCTGTTAATAAATGGCACAGTCGGTGTGTTAACTCAGTGTATGGGACACATTAAGATAATCACAGTGTCACTGTTCATTAGCAGAGGTTTTAAACTGCCAATGTTGACAATTTGGTGAAAAAATTCCTAACAATGACTGTTTTACGAGCGTGCATTGCACAGTTCCCACGCACGCTCCTAGGTTTGCGAATTTTCAATATTTCCACTCCAGATTTTCAACATTGCCATTTTACCACACTTCCTTATGAGCAGTACAGCTGTCAATTTTCACATCCTGCCCAAAACGTGTTTCCGCCTATGTAGCACACAATGGGGGCAACAAAAAGGTCATGCTGACAATTTATTGTGCAAATACCAGCAATCGCACAGGGCATTAGGGTAAAGCATCATACATGCCAAACACCACTGCAAACACCTGCAGGTGAACGTTCGGCATTGACAAATGCTTGTTCTTTTTGATATGGATTTGTACTGTATTTCCAAGATATCGCCCGGATTGCCTTATCCACCACTCTATCTTAGTTATAGCTACCATCATCTGTAATGCCAACATATAACAATAAAATCTTTATTGGTTCTACCGTTAACTTTATATTAGCAATTCATTGCCTTTCTTGTGGTGTGTTTCCTGGGTGTAAACGAATGCCTTCGCTTTTGTCCAAATTTAACTTAGCACCTGATATTTCTTCATAGTCTGAAATTACCTTGATTAATGGTGCACTCTGTAGTTTGTCTGTTGTACATATACAGACATCATCTGCATGTGCACATACTGTCGGTTAAAGTTGCTGATCAGGGAGCTGTATCCTTTGTAAACTGGGGTTAGTAAGAATTTTATGTCGAAATGGATCTATTTTAAATACATACAAAAAGGGACATGGGGAAACCCCTGACAAACTCCTTTTAATCCTAGGAAATGTCTACCAGGAATTCCATTACAATATGGTTTTATCCATGCTTGAGTGTTTAACATACATATCCAGGAGATAAATGTCTCTGGGATCTGGTATGCTTTCAAAACTTGAAACAGAAAGAGGTGATCTGCTCTGTCAAAAGCCTTTGATTAATCCAAGGAAAAGACCAAGCTTGGGCTTTCCATGGCACTAGATGTAAATGAATCCCATATAAAAATCAGATTATGGAATATAGACCTATTGGGTATCACACAAGACTGTACTGGAGTTATAAGTAAATCTGCTACATTTGATAAATGTCTCAACAATATAGCTGCAAAAAATACAGTATAATAAATTATGGGTCTGGGTGTGTAACGAGAATTTACACATGCCCGAGAGGTTTGATGCTACATAAATCCTGAGCCCGAAGCTCAGGGGACTGCATCAGCATCGACCCAATTGTCAATTAAGTTACCCAGACATATATTACTTTATATAATTGTTGGGTTTCTCTTTTTCTCCTCAGCAATTCTATAAAATAAAAAAGGTTGCTGTGCCACTGCACGCCATGGCACTTGGTCGGCTTTCACTTTTATTTAAAATGTTTTTTTTTCCAAATATTGTGAGGGTGGTCGATCCGGTAGCCATGTGGTACATTTAAGCTTATTTTAAATGTTACTTACTGCTGAGTGTCTGTGGTAGTTTCTCTCCATGTTGGGTTTATGGTTCGGGTGACAGTGATCAAGAATTGAGGAGCTCGAGCAGGAGCAAGTGCAGAGTGGGGGAAACTGTGCATGTGTTTGCCGTTATAAAGGCTCCTTTAAAATGGCAAATTATGCCATGGTTTCCCTATGGGAAAAAGAGGAAGCCATTAATTTTTATTTTATAATCATAATTTAACAGACTAATCGGGTGCCAATTCTCCAAATTTGTTTTATCCCCCTTTTTGAAAAGTAAAATTATTATGGCTTTTGCCATAGAAGTAGTTTATGACTTTTTCAGTATTATCTCATTGAATACCAAAGTTAAACAAGGGGAACAATAATCGATATAAGTTTGGTACAATTCAACTGATAGGCCCTACTGTCCTTGAGAAGATTGTTTTTTTTTTTACTCTTTGTATGGCACTAGTGACTTCCTGTAGCTGAATTTCCTCTATCATGGTGTCAGCCATGTCTGTAGGAATGTCAGGCAGATCTAAATTTTGGAGGTACTGGTCATCTCTCCTTGCCATGGAGGGTGTACTGAATAGCCTCTCCAAATAACTTTGAGTAATTTCTTTAACCCTTCCTGGGGCTGCCTTTAAAGTTTGGATAACTGGGTCCATAGCAATCTCCAGTTTTGTATGTGCGATTCTCTTAGTACAACTTTTAAAGATATCTAATACTGTTTTCTTTCCTTGCTTGCCATATTTGGCCTCCATCTTTAACATGTCATCTCTCTTATATTGATAAGCCACCATTTCTGTTTTAATGTTTCCAATTCGTTGTTTTAAATCTGTGTTCAACTCACAGGCCGATGAGATTAAATCTAGTATTTTTAAATATTTAAAAAAATAATTTTGTTGTTGCCTTCTGTTTGATCCTTTAAAAATGGACACAAAGTCCTTTTTAGTGTCTAGCCACCAATTTGTTAAGTCATCGTAAGTTTCTACTATTGAGATGTGTGCTTTCAGCAAATCCTGTCATACCTGTCTGATTTTGGGCTCCTCCAATAGTGTATTATTTAGTTTCCATCTAGATTGTCTTTGTTTTCTTCAGCCCCCATTTTTTGTGCTGCAGGTTAAGGCTTTCACCAGATGTTCTGATGTTTCACATGGGATAGTACTTGTGTGGAGGGCAAGTTAACTATTGCAAATAAAAATAAAATCTATTCTATTGGCCAAAGTTCCCCGGATATATGCCTTGGCACCTATGGGATGTAATTCCATATGGTCATCCTTAAGACCTGCTGTCGTAATTATGTTTTTTAAACAATTCATATCCCCTCATACCTTGGTGGTGGTGCCACCTCGGTCTCTGGCAGTGAAAATGCAATTAAAATCCCCACCAAAGACTGCATGCCTGCTCGTATGTAAGAAAGGTTGGATTTGTCAGAAAACTTCTGTTCTTGCAGCAATACTTATAAATGACATCCAACATCAAAGCCCTGCCTAAAGTTATTTCTACAAGTCATGTGATTTTGAAATCATAACCTTTAAACAAAATTCCCACCCCATTACATAGATCCATTCCATGTGACCAATAGAAGGTGCCAATGTGCCATTGATTTCTGATCTGTGATATTTCTACATTTGTTTTTAGCCAAGTATCTTTTAGAAACACAACTTCCCCTGGTAGGTCATGTACTATTTGTAGTGTAGTCATACGTTTCTGGAATGACTTCATACTACATAATTTAGAGTGAGTATGGAAAAGTGTGAGGATTCTAACATTCAAATACCTTTAGAGGGGAACAGACAAAACCTTTTTTTTCCCCTCATCCATTATCTTCCTGCTGCCCCTTTACATGGCCTTTTGATCATTTACTCACTGAGTCAGGGGAGAATTCCATTCTGGAACAAACCACAGTAGATGTGTCTTAATCTCCTACATCCTCAACTGTGTCTCCCCATTGCTTCCTTTTTGCTAGAATTTGGTAGTAATTTCTGGTAACTACCTGGGTTCTAGTGGGGGTTTGTCCTGCCTTATGACCTTGACTGTGTCTTGATGGTTTACTTGAGACTTTGCGTGAACCCCAATGGTGAAGTGGCATTGACCCTCCCCAGGTGATGACCTAGGGGTCACTTTAGGAGTAGATACATCTTGTTCAGAGATGTCTTGTATTGTTTGTGAGCTGGCTTGCTCTGACGATGAGGGGACTGGTTCCTCTTGCATGATTACAAACCCATCTTCTGGCTCTGGAGGGAGGGGATGTATGGGCCTGCCCTTCTATCTGGTCTCTGCTAGTAGAGACAGGGGCAACCTGAGCCTTAGCTTGTGATTCTTTGATCAGTTGTAGTGACATCACTAACCACACTTTTTAACAAATCATGGGAAGATGGGGTGGTACCAGAGAACTGGAGGAGGGCAGATGTGATTCCCCTTCACAAAAGTCAGAGCAAGGCAGAAGCAGAAAACTACAGACCTGTTAGTTTGACCTCAGTGGTGGGGAAAATGATGGAATCACTTCTGAAAGAAAGAATTGTTGAGTACCTAGAGGCCAGTGGGGCACTGGACCCAAAGCAGCATGGATTCACAGCAGGAAGGTCATGTCAGACAAATCTAATCGATTTCTTTGACTGGGTGATCAAAGTAATAGACCAGGGAGGGGCTGTGGATATGGCCTACCTAGACTTTAGCAAGGCATTTGACACAGTCTTGCACAAAAGATTAATAATCAAGTTAGCCAGCCTGGAGTGGGTCCCAGGGTGGTAGCCAAGTGAAAACTGACTGCACAACAGGACACAGAAGGTAATAGTGAATGGAACACATTCTGAAGAAGGGGTTACTAGTGGAGTACCTCAGGGCTCAGTACTGGGTCCAGTCCTCTTTAACGTCTTTATAGGTGACATTGCAGAGGGTCTAGAAGGAAAAGTATGCCTCTTTGTGGATGACACAAAGATCTGTAACAGAGTTGATACACAAGGGGGTAGAAAGGATGAGAAGGGACTTGGCAAGGTTGGAGGAATGGTCAGACATATGGCAACTTAGATTCAATGCAAAGGTGCAAAGTAATGCACCTGGAAATAAAATCCAGGAGAAGAGTACACAATAGCAGGGGAGGTACTAACAACAAAAATAATGGAAAGGGATCTGGGTATAGTCATATCAGATGATCTAAAGGTGGGTATGCAATGTGAGAAGTCAGTAGGGAAAGCCAGGTGGATACTGGGATGCATAGGGAGGGGCATCACAAGTAGAAAAAGGGAAGTGGTTATCCCTCTATACAGACAGTTGGTGAGACCCCATCTGGAGTACTGCGTGCAGTTTTGGAGACCTCATCTACGCAAGGACATAGATAGGATGGAAGCAGTCCAGAGGAGGGCAACTAAAATGGTGCAGGGTCTACATCAGAAACCATATGAAGAGAGACTGAGAGAGCTTAATATGTATACCCTTGATGAAAGGAGGGACAGGGGGACATGATAGAAACTTTTAAGTACCTCAAGGAATCAACAAAGTCAGGAGGTAGCATCTTTCAGAAAAAGAGATGTGTAAGAACAAGGGCACAATTTAAAGTTAGAGGGGGGACGGCTCAGGGGTAATGTGAGGAAATTCTTTTTCATGGAGAGAGTGGTGGACGCATGGAACCGCCTTCCTGGAGAGGTTGTGGGGTCTAAAACAGTGGAGGAATTCAAACATGCATGGGACAGACATAAGGAAATTATAGTGGGGGGTTGCAGAAAATAGGCTGTTGGTTAACTAGAATCTGGAGCTTATCCAGTGGGTAGGGAAATGGGCAGACTGGGTGGACCAAGTGGTCCTTATCTGCCGTCAAAGTCTATGTTTCTATGTTTAAGTTGTACTTGGTTTTGGGGGGCTCGATCTATTCTATTGTGATTCACCCATGGACAGTGTCTGTAAGAATGTCATATCTTATCACATAGATTGAACTTGAAGGGGTTAGGGCACCCCAAGCAAATGTGTCCATAGTCCAAACATAGGTTACAGTGGGGTTTGCTGCAAGTAGAGCTGAGGTGTGTAAGAGTACTGCACTTATGGCAAGTATTAGGCTGTCCTATACAGAAATACAACCATCTATCTCTCACAATGTGGAAGCTCCCTGTTAGATGTGCTATCCCTGTGTCTGTCTGCCTGAACTTAACTTTCACTTTCCAGCTCCCATCCAAACCAGATCCTTGTCTAGAATAGGGGCTGGTCTATCCACAATCTCACAGCACTGCCGTAACCAATATTGCACAGCTGCTATATTGACCCCTTCATTTTGGAACAGTAAAGTAATAGTTTTCAGAGTTGGCTTTGTAAACATAGAAACATAGAAACATAGACTTTGACGACTGATAAGGACCACTTGCCCACCCAGTCTGCCCATTTCCCTTCCTATTGGATAAGCTGCAGATTCTAGTTAGCCAACGGCCTACTTCCTGCAACCCCCACTACAATTGCCTTATGTCTGTCCCATGCATGTTTGAATTCCCCCACTGTTTTAGACCCAACAACCTCCCCAGGAAGGTGATTCCATGCATCCACCACTCTCTCTGTGAAAACAAATTTCCTCACATTATCCCTGAGCCATCCCCCCTCTATCTTTAAATTGTGCCCCCGTGTTCTTACACATCCCTTTTTCTGAGAGATGCTACCCCCTGGACTTTGTTGATTCCCTTGAGGTACTTGAATGTTTCTAGCATGTCTTCCCGTCCCTCCTTTCATCAAGGGTATACATATTAAGCTCTCTCAGTCTCTCTTCATACGGTTTCTGATGCAGACCCTGCACCATTTAAGTTGCCCTCCTCTGGACTGCTTCCATCCTGTCTATATCCTTGCATAGATGGGATCCAAAACTGCACACAGTATTCCAGATGGGGTCTCACCAACTGGCTGTATAGAGGGATAACACTTTCCTTTTTTTACTTGTGATGCCCCTTCCTATGCATCCCAGTATACCGCTGGCTTTCCTAACTGACTTCTCACATTGCTTACCCCCAAGTCCCTTTCCATTTTTGTTGTTGTTACTACTTCCTCTGCTATTGTGCACTCTTCTCCTGGGTCTTTGTTTCCTAGATGCATTACTTGAATACATTTATTATATGAGAGGATGGAGAGGATTGGTATAGCCCGTAGGTCATTATTATGGTTTAAATCATATTTGAGTCAAAGAAAACAGCAAGTAGCAATAAATGGTCAATTTTCTGAAGTAGGTAGTATACTACCCTTCAAGGTTCAATTCTGGGGCCATTATTGTTTTTGTTATATATTAATGAATTACCTACCAAAATAAATAATACACAAATCAGGTTGTATGCAGATGATACAGTACTTTTAGCGTCAGCCAAATCTCAAAATCAAATGATGGTTAAATTACAGATGGATTTTGAAGTTCTACAGGATTGGTTTTCAAGCTCTAAATTAGTGATAAGTGATAAAAATACTCAGGTTATGTTTTATAATAAAAAAGGTTAATAAAAAGCAGATCAGAGATAGGGAAATACTAATGAGGAATGGGAAAAAATTGATAATCACAGATCAACATAAATATTTAAGTGTAGAGATTGATTATACTTTATCTTTCTCAGCTCATATTAATAATACAATAACGAAAATTAATAATAAGATAGGGGCACTACGTAGGTCTTCAAGTATATTAAATCTACAAACCCAGAGGTTAATTGCAAATCAATTAATAATGCCTGTATTAGAATATGGAAATATGGTGTATAGATTTGAGGGTCAAACACATTTAAATAAATTAGTCATATCATATAATCGATTGGCAAAATTTGTCCTAAACTGTAGCTATAATACTCATCATTGCATTTTGTATAAAGACCTAAACTGGAACAGTTTATCAGTGTGATTTAAAAAATAATATTCAGTATTTATCTATTAAATAATAAATGGGATGATTGATGGAAACATGGAATTGCCTTCTGTTAGTAAATATTATCCATATCTTTTAAGGGATGTAAAGCATAGAGGTTACACTTTTCCAAAAACTAAAAAAAGATATGGTACTATGACACTTGAGGCCCAGACTGCAAATATTTTGAATAATATTCCCCCTGAATTAAGGAAAGCAACAAAACGATCCCAGTTTAAATTAGGATTGAGCACTGTATTTTATGATGAATGTACTTGTTTTAAAAATGTGGATCTTAATCCTTAAAGTGCTTCTTGGCAACACTAAGCCCCTTTACATAGGTTGCGCCTACCTCCCACCCCATTCAGCTGTTGCTTCAATAGAACCCCTAATCAACACCTTCATGGAGCATCCCTTGGGGGAGGTCATCCTTCTCAGGGACTTCAACCTAAATTGGCTGGCCCTAGGGTCTCCCACGACCAAGAACCTAATACTCGATTCCTCTCTCACCCAAGTCATTGACCTCCTTACAGGCATAATGCTAAAACTGGCAACCACTCCCTGATCGACTGGGCTGTAGTCTCCTGCCCCAACCGTATACTTACTGCTGGTATCATGTCTGATTCCCTGAGTGACCACTCTCCAACTTTCTGTGTCTGGTCCAATAAACCCCCTAAAACCCCTGCTCGAGTCATAGAAGCCAAGAATTTTAGCAGGTTTGTCCCTGTTGACATCTGCTCAGCCCTGGGGACTGTTGACTGGAACCCTATCATCTCTCTCCCCTCGCTCAATGAAGCACTCAACTACTTCACCAGTTCATTCCTGTCCTTGGCTAACCTACATGCTCCACAAAAGAAACTCAGGGTTCAGGGGAAAGAAAGTTCAGAAGGTGCTGCAAATGGCTGAATCCTAACCTTAAGCAAATTATGATACTCTGAGACAGGGCCTGGGGACTCTACAAATCTTCTGGCAGCACACCTGAATGGGAGAAGTATAGGGAACTGAGGAACCTTTGCAAGAAAACCTCTAAACAGGCTAAATCAAAGTATCTATGGGGCCTCCAAAGAGGTCATCTCAGTAACCCTAAGAAATTCTAGGTTCACATTAACTTCCTCCTCAAGGGTACCACAAAATCAATTAATGACACACTTCTGGTTGGTAAATCCTTGACCAGTGGCCCTTCTGCAGTTGCCCGAAGCCTTCTGTGACTGCTTCTCTAATCCCTTAGAATCCCTCCCCCAGTTTCCCCTGGGTCTCCTCCCACAGTCCCAATTCCACCTGAAACTAGTTGAACCGTCCTCTGTACTCCCACTGCTGCTCAAAATAAATTCCAACTCCTCCCCCAGGCATGACCTTCTAGAACCTAGGCTACTGAGAGTACCCGCCACGGCTATTGCCTACCCTGTCACCCTATTGATCAACAGGTCACTCCTAGAAGGAACTATCCCAATCAAATGGAAGGTTTTGACTATTGTCCCAGTCCATAAAAAAGGTCCCCGGGACCTCGTGGGAAACTACAGGCCAATCTCCCTCCTCAGCCCTCTTGGAAAAGTACAGGAGAGAGGCTCACATAGAATCAACTGCAGGACTACCTAGAACAGCATCTACTACTTTCCGATGTACAACATGGGTTCAGGAAAGGCCATGGTACTGACACTGCCCTAATCTGGCTCACATCTGACATCCTCAAGGCCATGGACCAAGGCTTCCCAATGGGCGCCCTATTCATTGACCTATCCAAGGCCTTTGACATGGTCAGCCACAAACTCCTCCTCTCTAAGCTCTGGCAAATAGGTCTGGTCAAGAGCTACCTGACTAACAGAACCCAGAAAGTCCGTTGGAGGGGTTCACAATCTGGTGAAAGACCCATGGTCTCTGGGGTACCCCAGGGCTCGATCTTGGGTCCCCTACTATTCTTACTCTTCCTAAATGACATTGAGGGAGACTGTGGGCCTAGTAACCTCATTCTTTATGCAGATGACACTGTCGTCTACTTCAGTGACCCCCACCCTAATGTCATCTCTACCAAGCTACAGGCTTGTCTCTCTGACCTTGAGGTCTGGTTCTCTGCAAACTCTCTAAAACTGAATGACGACAAAACCAAGGCCATCCTGTTTGGGACCAGATGGTTCAGCGCTGACAGAAGTGATCTACTTCAGCTCACCTCCTCCCTAGGGAGGAGGGTTGAGGTCTTGGATCAGTTCAAGTACCTAGGGATCCTCCTCAACCAGGAACTGACCTATATAACCCACATCATCTCCGTAACCCAAACCGTCCACCAGAAGATGGGCCTCCTCTATTGTCTGGGAAACTGCCTCTCTGGCAAGACACGTCGTGCAATCGCCAACTGCAATCTCCTTCCTACAATCCTCTATGGAGCCCCATTACTGCAGTCTCTCCGAGAGACCGACCTCAATAAGCTGTCCACACTCTACCATAAAGTGGCTCACTTTGCTACTAACTCTCTCCATAGGAGGCATCACTGCGAGGCCTTAGTGGACCTAAACTGGCCCCCCCTCCAGCACAAGCTGGCCTACTCCTCTGCCTGCCTGGCTTTCAAATTCACCTCCCTTGGCCCTCCTCCTCACCTGTGTGATCTACTCACCCCAAAGATCCAGCACCGTACCCTTCGATCCACAGTTAGATGTCCCCTTGCCACCCCGGGTTCACACCAACCAAGGCAAGCGCTCCTTCCATTATGCTGCCCCCTTCTTATGGAATGCCCTCCCTGAAAGTCTAGTCAACAAGCCTTCTCTCCAAGGGTTTAAATTTGGCCTTAAAGTGTATCTCCTGGAACTTAGTCTCTGTGACTGCAACCGTTAGCCCCTGATCATGATCACTCCTCTGTAACCTCCAGTGATAACTTCAACCGCTTTCTCTATAGCATCCCTATGTAAACTGCCAAGGTACTTTGAAACTGTCTTAACATCTATTAGCCTAGTGGCACCCTCTGTTGTCTGTGCCAAATGATGTTACCCTATGCGTACCATGTACAAACCATAAACTTATGTATGTTAATACCTATCTATGTACCCCCTGTGACTAATTAAGTACTCAGCTAATGCTGCTTTACTATTGCTCCTATGTATCCCACTTCTTGTTATGTATTTTATCTAATGTCGTCCTATACAATTCTACTATGTATGTACACACTGAATCTACAAAAGTATTTTCTAAGACTGCTGTTTAATGTTGCCAAGATATGTACTCTCCGTAACTAATCCCAGGTCATCCCTGAAAAAGGGATCTCTGGTCTCAGTGGCTTTACCTGGTTACCAAAATCTAAATATAAATAAATAAATAAATGTGTTAGCTGTTGGTCTGATTGAAGATTTTTGTCTTGTATAATGTCAAAAATTATTTATTGGTTGTTTTATGTATTCTGAATTTTTGTATGTTAAATTGAATGTAATTTGTTCTTGACACAGGACAACTTTGAAAATAGGTCTATGACCTGAATTTTGCTATCCTGTATAAAAATAAATATTTTTACTACTACTACTACTACTACTACGTTGAACGTCTTTGCATTGAATCTAAGTTGCCATATGTCTGACCATTCCTTCAACCTCGCCAGGTCCCTTCTCATCCTTTCTACCCCCCCCCCCGTTTATCAACTCTGTTACAGATCATTGTGTCATCTGCAAAGAGGCATACCTTTCCCTTCAGACCCTCTGCAATGTCACCTATAAAGATGTTAAAGAGGACTGGACCCAGTACTGAGGCCTGAGGTACTCCACGAGTAACTCCCCTTTCTTCAGAATGTGTTCCATTCACTATTATGTTCTGTGTCCTGTTGTGCAGCCAGTTTGCTACCCAGGCTACCTCCCTGGAACCCACCCCCAGGCTGGCTAACTTAATTATTAGTCTTTTGTTCGGGACTGTGTCAAATGCCTTGCAAAAGTCTAGGTAGGCCAAATCCACAGCCCTTCCTTGGTCTATTACTTTGATCACCTAGTCAAATAAATCAATTAGATTCATCTGACATGACCTTCCTGCTGTAAATCCATGCTGCTTTGGGTCCTGTGCCCCGCTGGTCTCTAGATACTCAACAATTCTTTCTTTCAGAAGTGATTCCATCATTTTCCCTACCACTGAGGTCAAACTTACAGGTCTGTAGTTTCCTGCTTCTGCCTTGCTCCCACTTTTGTGAAGGGGAATCACATCTGCCCTCCTCCAGTCCTCAGGTACCACTGCAGCCTCCCATGATTTGTTAAAAAGTGTGGTCAGTGGTGTCACTAGGTCTTCCTTAGTTCCTTTAAGTTCTGTGGTGAATCCTATCAGGCCCCATTGCTTTGTCCACCTTGAGTTTTAGGAGTTCTTTCAGGACTCTTTTTCTGTAAATGGGCTGGTGTCAACCCCCCTACCCAGAGTGCTTCTATTGTCTGGTTTAGGTAACCCCTCCTCATTTTCTTTTGTGAATGCTGAGCAAAAGTACAGTATTCATTCAGTATCTCTGCCTTTTCACTGTCTCCCTCTGCCCTCCTCCCCTCTCCTTCATTAATCTTCACTATTCCTCCCTTAACCTTTCTATGTCCCTAATATACCTATAAAGGTTTTATCCACTTCTTAACTGAGTTGGCTATTTTTCCTCAGTTTGGGCCTTTGCTATTCTGACTGCCTTCCCCACTTCTTTCTGCTTTAATTGATACAGTTCCCTGTCATGCTCCTTCTGTGATTCCTTATACTTTTTGAATGTAGCCTTTTTCTCCTTAACCTTCACTGCCACCTCTTTTGAAAACCATAGTGGTTTTTTACTCCGCTTTGTTTTCTTTATTTGTTTCACACAAAGCCGTGTTGCCGCTATGATAGCAGGTTTGATTTTTCTCCATTGTTCTTCCACCCCTCCTTTTTGGCCATTTGTAAGTGCATTCCTCAGGTATTCACCCATTTTGCCAAAGTCAGCCCTTCTAAAGTCCAGTATCCTTGTTCTTGTATGGCTTGTCTCCATGGTTGTAAGCAGGACTGGAAAAAATGAAGCTCATAATAGGGTATCTTTCACATTGGATACTTCTGCCAGAACATTTCTAATAATGTTACACTTTTAAAACTCACGTCATATACCACCTCCTCTTTGACATGTATGACTGCAAACAATTCTGCTGGCATAATCTCCATCATTTCTCTCAACATCTGGTGTAATGCCTGTCTTTTTTTCTGGTGTACTAGCTGCCTTTCCATTATATTTCAGGCAGACAGCATTCCGCCTCTGTGCAAACTCTCCAACATTTTTAAAAGGGTCAACCATCGTCATTTGTTGTTGAGAGACTCATTCTGCTCTGTCCACTTTGGCTTCTACAATTTGTCTGTCCTGAGGTTGCTGTGAACCAGAATGAGGTCCAGTCCATGTAGCACCCATATGCACTATGTCAACCATGTCCTCAGGGAGATTCTGCTGGGATACAGTTTATGTTCAGTCATAGGGGTCTGAAAACTCACCAGTTGTCCAGTTGCTAACTTAATTAGAGATTGTGGTTTGGATCCACTATGTGCACTGGCACAGTCGATGTTGAAGCCTCGGCCCTAGTTTGTGTCTGGTTCAATGTGCCTGCAATTATGTCTCTTGCCTTGACAGGGCCAGGAGAAGTCCATTGATGTCTATAACTCATTTTCAGCCATCTGACAGCTCGAAGGGCCACTTCTAGGTTCCAAGGCACTTTTTTTACTTCATGAGAACATCCATGTCGCAGCTCCAAGGATTCAACTGGTGTTTGTACATCAGTGAGTTTTTTCTCTTTTTGACTACCCAGAATTATCTCCAAGAACTGTGATGGAACCTTAAATTGTGAATTTGTAGCAGCAGAATTCAAACATTTTCTACTTGCTTCCCTTAAGCCAGTTTCTTCTTGAAATAATTTTAGCAAAATAGTCTTATGTGTTGCCATCGCTTTACATAAAAATTTCTCCTGTGTATCTAGCGTTTACATGTCCTCTTGCTCCGCCCTGGTTTCTTAAAGAATAAATGTTTGTTGTACAGATTAAGGTGTGTCTACAAATCTTCCAAGGTCCTTACTCTTAAAGGGTATAACTGGTATTTCCTCCAAGGTATCCATGAGTTGTATATTCTCTGTCACATCGGGTATTTTATTTTCTTTCAAGAGAATGAGCACAGATTCAGTAGTAGTCAGTTTAGAAACTCCACTTCTAACACCTCTTGCTCTCACCTCCTCCTCCTCCTCTCCATCTGCCATTTTGGAAGTGGCTGACAGGGGTTCCCATACAGGTGAGTGGGGGAATTTCCTTGGTACCCAGGCCAAATTTCCCTCTTCACTAAAAATACCACTAACAGCTTAATCTGGTTCAAGGTTAGTTGGCATTCATCTGTATCCTCCTCCCCCGGGTCATGCCTGAAGATAGGCAGAATTTGTCTGTCTAGTTCACTAACCCAGTCAACAAAAACTAAAATAAAAAAAAAACATAGGTAATCCCCTCCTTACTAGTAGTGGAGGTAAATCTCAGATTCTGGTTCATACGTGCAAGTAATCAATAAATTCATTAAGACTATAAACCTTAATACTTTCCATAAGCTCTATACATAATCTATGTTCCATTTCCATAGCAATAATTTGACTGAAAACATGTTGTTACTACCAGAGTAAATGACCTCCTCCTCCCACTTCCCCACTTATAGATTTGCTATAGATGGGGCACAAGTTGCCTCATCGCAGTCCTTTTAATTTGAAGTAAAATTTATTTATTGAAAACAAAAAGGTACTGAATTTTAATATACATTCCAAAAGTTCAAGTATGTCTTCAGTTGGGGGAGCTGGAGTAGTTCCTGTAATCTTGTTCAAGAAGTGAGCTGTTGTATCCAACGCCCCTTCATGTGGGATGTTGGTATACAGGGATTCGATATCCAACACCAGGAATACATCATCATCCAATTTAAGGTTTTTTGTAAAATTTAACACCTCTTTTGTATCCTTAAGAAAGGAATATTAGTTGTACCAGTGGTTTAAAGTAGGAGTCACAAAACTTAGAAAAAGGCTTTGTTAGTGAGCCAATCCCGCTAACAATCTGTCATCCCAGGGGGTTATCTAAAGTTTTATGTGTTTTAGGCAAGATATAAAAAGTGGCTTTGGTGAGATTTGAGACCATAAGAAACTCTTTAGTATGTTTATCATGCACCCCTTTATTACATGCCATTGTGACCAATTCATCTATTCTGAACTTGAATTCAGCTGTGGGATAATTCCTCAGTCTGCTATAAAAGGCTGTGTTCCTCACTTGCCTGTACACCTCTTTTAAATACATGTCTTTATTTACTAAGACCACCGAGCCCACTTTGTCAGCTTGTTTTATCACCAGTTTCATGCTCTGTTGTAAAGACATAACTGCTTCCAGTTCTTCCTTACTTAAGTTGTTAAAGAAGCATGAGTGTGATTTTGAAAAAAAGGCTTCCATGTCTGTTTCTACTAACTCCTTAAATATTGTTACCACTGCACTCAGTGGAGGGCAAAAAGTTGATGGAGTTCTGAAAGTCATAGTAGAATTATTAGCATCAGTATCACCTGTTCTTTTACTAAAGAATGCTTTGAGATGTAACTTCCAGCAGTTCAAGTTCAGATCTATAATAGTCTGTACTATATCCAGAGATTTAGTTGGGAAGAAACTGAGACCTTTTTTAAGTAACTCAGTTTTATCGTTAGAAAGAACATGGTCAAAGAAATTAATGATTGTATGGTGACATTATAGTTAGATTGTTCTCTTATCTCCTCTGTCAGCCTCTCCCCCTCCCTCTAGATGTTCTCACACACTAATATCTCCCTCTGTTCTGCATCTGGTTATACCTGCCTCCATGGCCTTGACCTGTTTCTTCTTCCCTGTCTCATCCTCTTCCATCTCCTCCATAGTTTTGCATTCTTTCCTGCAGTCTAGGGCTCCTGCATGGTGGTGGTAGAGTAAATTATTGAATGTTGTACAATGGGGGTCTGGTAGGTGGTTCCAGGTCTAAATGGTACTGGACCCTTGGAAAAAAATCACTTCTACTCAACTTTTCACTAACAGTTTCACTGTTGTCAGTACTGTACTTGAAAGAAACATTTCTGTTAGGTTTAAGAATACTTTTGAGTGGTGTTTTCTTCCACTTAAATACAGTTCCTTTTCAAAATCGCCCTTATCACTCAAAACTGTGGTCGTTTTTAGATTCTGTAGTTCTGAATTCAGTTTAAAAATTTAATCTCTAAGTTTTTGATTCAGTCTATCAAATTCTGAATGAGTCTTCTATTTTAAGGCTTGCACTTCTTGTTCCTTAATATCTTCTCTGAGTTGCGTTTCTTTATCTTTACTATATATTTTTATTTTTTTATTTTAGTCTTTGGTAACTGGGTAAGCCAACTAGGCACACATGCCTGTTTTCAGGGGCAACCTGGGAGTACTGGGTGATTAATTGACTTGCTCAGAGTCACACAGTATGCAATTAGAGGTTGTGAGAATCAAACTCAGGTCTTGTCTGCTGTATGTATCAAGCTTGTTCACACCTCATTCTTCTAACCTCTAGGCTATACTGCCAGCCCATATTTAATAATCAATCTCATAAGTTTGGTACTCGCTTCTAGTAATATTACCTCCTATTCTCACATGAAATTTGGACTGTCTGTATCACATGATGGGTCAAGTCTAAGCCCCTCAGCACCCAGTTTACCTCTATGTAGGCTTCTAAATTGGTGCTTTTCCAGAAAGCCTTCTCAGCTGGTGGGTTCGTTTTTCTAACTCTTGGAACACTTCAAACAATGACTGAACCTCCTGAGGTATATTCACTGGTGCATTATTATCATCCATAAAATGATTTGCTTCCATCGCTGACTGGAGCAGCCTGTCCATATATACAAGGGGGTTACCTTGTTGATTGCTGTTCTTGGAACTTGCAAAGATCAAGATGGGAGAACTTTCTAATGACATGGTAGAAAAAGATCTTATCTTCTCTTTCTTTTTCACTTTTTTATTTTTCAAGCAAGGCAATGCTTATAGTCTCGGGTGATACTAGACCATGTACACCTTCAGAGTTTTACAGGGAAAGGAAATATATTAAAGCAGTTCCAATAACTTTTAATATTATAGTTCAGTTTAAGAAAGCACAATTATATCACTTTCCTCACCCCAAACCAGTGTGTAACACTTGTAACAGCACTGGGCAGCAAAATGAGTGCACACATGGTAGAAGTGCACAGAAACTACTGGATCAAGCAAGAAAAGAGGTTTCTGGCACACACAAACTCCATAAGAGGGATGCAAAAAATACTTCGGAGGCAGAGTCATTATTCAAATCGTTTATTTCACCCAAGACAATGCTGTCATGCCTGACATGTTTCAGATCTTCTTCAGTTCTTTCTCAAAGGCTAAGGGTAATTGAAACATATCATGTCTATATAGGTCCAAACACCACGTGATCCATTGGGAAACTCCCTCTGCAATAGAGGGGCTTCAAGTGAATTAAGCACTTTTAACCATTAAACTGCCAGTGCTAAATACAATAATTCTAAAAGACTTTACTAACTAGTTAAAAATATCTTAGCAGTGCCTAATACCAAGTAAATAAATAGCTCACACAAATAGACCACACAGACAGACGCTGCAATCAGACACTTGAAAAGCTCCCTCCAGGAGCCAGAACACTGAGAGCCTGAAGAGGTAAAGGACACCTCCTCCCTCAGACTGCATCCTAGTGAGGGGTGTTAGCCTGCCCCACCCCCCCAGCCACCCACCCACGCAAGATCGTCCCTTCATTTATTGGCCCTCTCCTATGACATCACTTCCTGTCTGCTCTAATACTAAATCCCCGCTTTTCCATTTGCAGGTTATACCTGCTAGCCACTAGAGGGACCCTCTGACTTTCACCTCAGGTTCTCTACCTGACTTTCCTCCTACTACTACTTCCTGGAACCCCTCTACCTACTTATGCTACTTCTCTCCCCTACTATCATCTCTGCCTCTGCCCACACCTCACCCCTACACCCAGCCTCCTAGCTAGCCCTACATACTGACCCCTTGCCCTACCACCGGACCCACACCCAGCCTTCCACTAACTCCCAGTGACCACTAGGAGTAACTATTTCCACCCTGATTTTTGGCCCAAACCCAGCCTGCTTTGAGTCCCTTAGAACCTTGATCCCCACTCTCACCCAGGTCCCATTTCAGCTGCCCTGCCAGAGTCTTGAACCTTGTACCCTGTCCACCATAGAGTCCGTGACACTACCAGTACTACAAAGTGGTATCTACGTTTTCTGAGGGGCAGCCAAGATACTTGTACCTTTCTGTCCTGCTGCTACCTTAGGCATTATGTTTGTCCACCTCCTCCTCAAATGTCTCCCCCTCTTTTACATGCTAGTACCCATGTCCCATCAGCCAGGCATCTCCCCTGGCACACTTGTACCAGCACCCACAACTCTCACTGACATAGTCCAATCCCACCCTACACTGACCATATACCCTGGCCTGCAGCATCCACCCCCTGGATGCCTCCCCACTGCCTACCCTGGCTCCCTTTGGCAGCTAATCATTCTCACCCTCCCAACCTGTCAAACCCTGCCCATCCCTTGTTCCCCTATGGCCTCCTCCCCATTCCAACGTACCCCACAGAAGCTTACACACTACCACCCCTTGGTCAGAGCCTTGGTCTTCCTATTACTCCTATCAGGTAATATACATCCTAACCCAGGCCCTGCCCCTACTAGCCCACCAGCTGGGCCCACTTGTCTCCATATAGCCTCCATGAATATATGCAGCCTACTGAAAAAATGTGATGCCCTCCAGTGCTGGGCCATGCTACATAAATCAGATGTCATAGCCCTGGTTGAAACCTGGTTGTCAAAATCCACCCGACTCTTTTGTCTCCCTCCCAGGCTATACCCTATACCAGAGGTCTGAGTAGGCAAATGCGGGGGTGGCTGTGTAATCTATACCAGGGACACACTCACTGGACAAGCACTCCCTGCTCCTGTTCTTGTAAATGGGGCCCAGGCCCTTGCCCTCAAACTTGCTCCTGACCCCTCCAGGGGCCCTCTATATTTCACCACTATCTACATTACCCCAAAGAACCAGAACCCGGCACTGATATCTTTAACAGAATGTCTTCCCACCCTCCACAACAAGGCAGAACAAATCCTAGTGGGGGACCTAAACATGAACTGCCTCAGCGCCTCCTTCTCCACCACCCATGATTCTTCCCCAGCCCTAGACCTGACACAACTCATTTCCCAACCCACTAGAGTAAACCCAAAGAGAGGAACCAGTACCGTTCTAGATGAAATTATCACCAACTGCCCCAAAGAAATCCATGACATCCAGGTCCTCCCAGAATCACTTAGTGACCACTCCCATATCCTATTCCTTTGGGTGACCCCCACTCCCAAACTCACAGCCCAGACCACACTCCGCTGGCGCCTCCGACCTGGTGAGCTGAAAAAACTCAAACAATTTCTTGCCCAGATAAATCAATCCCCCATTCATCACTCACCCAACATAGACACTGCCCTCACCATTTTCTCCCAAATCTTTAACAAAGCCTGTGACCTCTTTGCAACCCTCACAGGATTTCGATCCAAAAAACGTAATGCACCCTGGATTACCCCTGCTCTACTACAAATGCTCAGAAATAGGGATAACCTATGGCACCTTGCCACTGAAACAGGCTGGATGGCTGATAGACAGGCCTATAATGATGCATGGAACAGGTGCACATGGGCCATCCGTAAAGCCAAGGCCGACCATTACCAGGCCAACCTCACCTCCTCCTGGGGGTGTGCCCAGACATTCTGGGGCAATGTTAAACAACTAAATGGGAAAGCACTTTCCCCCCATCCCATCTCTCCATTGATGGCTCTACCTCCACCGACCCTGCCTGCATAGCTAACTACCTTAGCACATCTTTTACAGACCTTAGCTCTGTCCTTACCAGTAATCTCTTCGACCCTCCCCCACCCTACCTTCCCCAGTCCTCGAACACCCCAGTTTCCACCTACATAGGGCATCTGCCCAGGAAGCCAGACCTCACCTGATCAAAGCTTTAAAGAGCAATAGTCCCAGCAGCGACTCCCTGGACCCCAGCATTCTCCGGCTGGTGCTGGATGAAGTCCTTGCCTCACTCACCAGCCTACTAAACTGATCCCTCTGCCTGGGGCAATTCCCCACTGCATGGAAAACATTCATAGTCACACCCATTCATAAAGGAGGTGACAGTCCTCTGCTGGGAACTACCGACCTATCTCCATCCTCCCGCCCCTCTCCAAAGCCCTAGAAAAACTGGTGGCCATTCAAATCACTGAATATCTGACCAAGCATAACATCTTATGCCCAGAACAGCATGGCTTCCGTGCTGGTCACAGTACCGGCACTGCACTAGTTGAGTTCTCTAATTTCCTACACTCCTCCCTGGACACCAGCTCCCTAGTTGGTGCAGTGTTCGTAGACCTCTCAAAGGCCTTCGACACTGTCTCCCACCCTCTTCTGCTGGATGCCCTCTGCCAAACTGGTTTCTCAGCTGGCCTTCTCACCTGGTGCACTAGCTACCTATCTGCTTGCTCCAAATGTGTAAAACTCAATGGGACACTTTCTGAAACTTGTCCCATCCACTCAGGGGTACCTCAGGGCTCCATCCTGGGACCCCTACTCTTCTCACTCTACCTAAACACCCTGCTGAGTGCATGCACTGGAAAAATTCTTCTGTATGCAGATGACGCTGTCATTTTTGCCACCCACCACAATCCCATCTCCCTCCAGGACACCCTACAACAATCCTATAATGATGCCAAAGCCTGGTTTAAAGAGCACAGACTCATCATTAATTTAAAAAAAAACAAAACAATGCTTTTTGCCCACCCCCAGAACAAAGCCAGCAACTTCTCACTCCATATCCTCCCTACTACCAAACAACCACTTGAACAAGTCCACTCCTACAAGTACCTTGGAGTGTCTTTCTAGTCAGCCTTTACCTATCATACCCACATTGATGCCCTTGAATCCACTTTTAATGCACTGCTTGGCATCCTCTACCACTATAAAAACTTCCTGCCCCCTGATGCCCTCTGACTTGCAGTTACATCTTCAATACTGTCCTTTGTTGACTATGGCCTTCCAGTATATGGTACTGCTGACACTACTGCCCTCAATAAAATTTGCATCTCCCTAAATAAGGCCTACAAGCTGATTACTGGTGCCCCCAGGCTCATACATACTTGTCAGCTCTATGACAAGGCAAAATTGCTTAATTTAGATGAATGGCTAAGCTATCAAACCTGACTCCTTATGAAAAAAACTCTTCTCAGGCTATCCCCTCCTGGGATGACAGTCTCCATCCACCACAACCAACCCACTGTCACAACCCGAACCTCCTGCAAGACCACTCTACTGGTCCCTAGATCCAGGACCACCCATGGACAGAGGTCCTTCTGCTGCAGAGCTCCATCCTGGTTTAACTTGCTCCCTGCTCCCATCTCCAATGCTCCCACAATCTCCAACTTCAAAACCACCCTTCAGAGTCAACTGTTTAATACATCCAGCTGCTCCTGTCTCTAAATGAGGCCTAGCTCACTCCATAATTGACAATGCCCACTGGGCGGAACTCCACCTCACCACACCCAACCTCTCCCCATTGCATATTGCCTCTGTTATTTACCAGCATTTGCACAATTGTATCATTGTAACTGCTACTAAACTGTATAAATGTATGTAACCACTATGTGATTGCTAAGTTATGTGATTCGTATGCTGTAACCAAAAATTGTTCTGTTTGTCCTCAATGTGATGATGTACCTTTTAAAATGAGCCTCTGGCTCAAAGGTTGTAAACTGATGTACAAATAAATAAATAAAATATAACAAAGCAGGAAACAGAAGTGAATGAATAGATACATATAAACAGTAGAAATTACAAAGCTCAAAAATACCAAGGAGAGAGATACAGTATATATAAAACCCTAAAACACTGAGACAAAGATCTTTTTCAGGTGCAGTCTGAGGGAAAGGAACAAGTCAGGCAAATACATAGCACAGGCACAGTACACAGTTAATGCAATTATATAGCATGACACCGTTCACAGTTACAGTAAAGTGGAATAGAGTATATGATTTAAAACTGAGCTGAGTGTAGTAAGAGTAAGCATCAAAAATCAGGCATTTCAGACACACCTACACCAAGGTAGGAGGCAAATGTAAGAGGTTAGTCAGGTAGGGGAAAACAGGATCAGTGTGGAGTGAAGGAGTTTCAGTTGGTATCTGAAGGAAACAGGGGAGGTAGTAAAATGGGGGCAGTATGGGAGTAAGTTCCAAAGTGAAGGGAGATGATAGGAAAAGCCTGATTGCCCAACAGAGGAATGGGGATAAGAAATGGAGGAAGCGTGAAGATCTCTTGAGTGGAAGGAGCAGGAGGCAGAGGGAATGGAGGAGAGGAGTGAGGAAAGGTAAGAGGGAAAGGATCCAAACCAGTGTTTGGATATGATGAGGTACAGTTGTTCTGGTGACATGAAGATAGAGGAAGAATAGATAAGGGAAGAAGAGAGAGCAAAGATCGATACGACAGGGGGAGTTGGCAGCAAAATGACAGAAGGAGTTGCAGAGGGTGTTCAGTATGGCCAGGGTGGGGAATAGAGTGGTGCCATAGAATATGTCCCCATAATCAAAGATCAGGAGACCATTTTGGTGGCAACCTCATAGCATACCTGCAGACATTCACTATTGGAGTACAAGGCCCCATGTGTAGGAAGCATTACAAGGATGGCATCACTATGGGCAGAGAAGTCAAGGTTGCTGTCTAGCCAGACACCAAGATATTTGAATGAATGAACCACTTCAAGAGGGGTGTCTTCAATGTGGAGAACATCATCTAAGTTGGGGATCTGGTCAAGTTTTGGCTGGTGTCATAGATCATGGACACAGGTTTTTTTGTGTATTGCCCCTGAGGTGATTAGATAGAATTCAGCACAGGACATTGTGGAGGTATTGCCGGAACAGAGCTTCCATGGCATAGTGGAGGGATCAAAGGTGTAACTGACTGTGTCATCTGCAGACATGAAGATATGCAAGTTGGTACAAGCTGTGGGGAAGGCGGTATAGAAGATGCAGAAGTGGACTGGCCCCAGAATGGAGTCCTGTGGGATGCCAGCCTAAATGGTAAGTGAAGGTGACAGGATGCTACCAACCTGTACTGATTGCAGATGGCACAAGCGGTAAGAACACATTTTGTCTAGAGCAAGAGCTGACAGGCCAGCAGAACTCAATATATCAGGGAGGAGAAAGTGGGACACTAAGTGAAAGAACTTGGCCAGATTGATGAAACTGGCAGCTGTGATGTACCCTTGATCCTGCCCTAAAAATATAGAATCAGTTATGCACAGTAGGGAGGAGACAGTGGCTTGATGCTTCCAAAAGTCAGACCAGAATGGGGAAAGGAAACTGGTGGAGGACAGAAGAGTCTAGTGTAGACAAGCTTCTCTTGCAGTTTAGCAAGGAAAGGGAGGAGGAGGGATAGGATGGAAGTTCCCTAGGAAAGAAGGGCCAATCCCTTTGTGGAGTGGAAGAACTTAAGCCAACTTACAGGACAGAGGGACGTTCTTCTAACTTATAGGACAGAGGGACAATACTAAAGGAGAAGGAGAGGTTGAGTAATTGAGCCAGAGGATGTGTTCTGGTAGCTGCAGAGATATGGAGTAGCTTAGAATCCAGTTTATCAGGATTGGATTTGAGCAGATTGAGGGAGTAAAGGGAAGTAAGGGTTTCCTTGGAAGTAACTAAAGGAAAGAGGAAAACAGTGAAAGGAAGACAAGAGGGGATGTGAGGAGGAGTGGAGGAGGCTGGAGGGTAAGTGGAAGAAAGCACACGAGTAGTGAAAAACTGATTGACATGAGCATCAATAGAGGAGTGCTTGGACAGTGGTGAACAATTTATTAGAAAGACTAGAGGGGCAGACTGGGTGGGAGGGTCAAGAAGGGAGTGAAATACCTTCTAGAAATTTGAGGGGGCATTAAGGCTTTTCTGATGGCTGGCCTTGAAATATGGCAATTTTGCAGACAAGACAGCCTCAGTACAGGAATTCCTGATAATCCTGTACAAGAGAAGGTCAGGAAAGGAGTGAGATTGTTTGAAACATGCTCAGGTAAGATCACAGGACTTACACTGATCAATAATTCAGTAGTAATCCAGGGGTGATAGTGATTTTGGACCCTGGATTTTCTGAGAGGGGCATGCTTGTTGTACATAGAGGGGAATTTGGAATGAAACAGGGAGAGGGAAATGTCAATATCCATGGTGAAGGGTATGGCTTTCCAATCCATAGCAGCAAAGTTACTCAAGAAAGAGGAGGTGCTGAGGGAGCAGAGGAACCTGATCAAGATGTATTTAGGGGAGGAGGGTGAATGCCAGATCTTCCTGATGCAGAATATCATGCAGTAGTCACTGAATGCATCTAGCAGGATTCCTGCTACTACAGTATGGTGGGGCAGTTGGGGGAGGGCAGGGAGAGAACCAAGTCCAGGATGGAGTGGGTATGAGATTGAGAGTTGAGCTTGGTGGCATTATTAGCATGACATTCACCTCTAGATGTGAATTATTGTGCTCTAGGGTATATTGCTGCAATAACTGCCATTGTGAAGGATGTTATGGTTCTGATGTGCTTCACTTAAGTGTGGGGTGGGGCTCATCTATCCAGGTACAGACTTATATTTTCAATGCCAGTATGTCATGTCATCACACAGGTGTTTTCCACACCATGCATTTCCTGGCTATTGCAAACAAAACTCCCAATTGCTGGAGACATCAAGTAATGGTGGTAGATGGCACAAGAGAGTATCAAACTGTCTGCAGTTTTGTACATTAAGGGCTCAATACTCAGTTGCAAGGGACTGGCACTAAATTTGTGTGGCATTCTTTTGCATGTGACCCTTGCCTGCAACTATGTCAGCAATGCTCAGAGGAGGTAAATAAGTAGGTAAGACTTTATTTATCAAGCACCATATCCCTGAGGTTCAGGGCACTTTACAGTATTCAGTATACAAACAGAGACATCAATGAATCTGCAATTCAACAGTAAATCAAAGGCAAAATTATAAAATAATTTAGTTAAGATCATCAGCCAACATAGCTCAAATTGCAAAAACTTCCTTGAAAAGATGTGCTTTAGTTAACACTTAAAAGCATCCAATGAGAGGGCCTCCCTCAAAGATCTTTGAAGAAAATTTCACAGGGCTGGCGCACTGACTGTGAATGTACAGTCACCAGATGTTTTTATCTGGGCCCTGGTAATTGCAAGGAGGCCTTCCTTGGAGGAGTGGAATGAGCACTGAGAGTGGTAGGGGGTCAAATGATCAGTCAGGTTGCTTGGGTCCTGACTGCAATAGGGCTTTATAGGTGAGAAGACCCACCTTGAAGGAGATTCTCCACCTCTCCAGCAGCCAGTATAGACCATAGAGCACAAGGATCCCCTGACATGACCTAGAAGGGCCAGTCAGTTTCCTTACTGCTGCATTCTGCACTAGCTGCAGGCAACAAAGTACTCCTCCACTAACCCTCAGATAAAGAGTGTTACAGTAATCGAGTCTGGACATCACAAATGTATGCATCAGTTAGGGCAGGTCCTCCAGCAGGATAAGGACTTTAGTCCTGGTGATATTCCTCAAGTGATAGAAATCATTTGGATGATGGATGACACCTGTGTCTTATATGTCAATCTGTCATTGAAGATAATGTCTTGATTTTTCACCCATATAGTGGCCACCAGCAGGGCCAAGGCCAGCATCAAGGCAGGGCAAGATCCAGGAGTTTCTACTTCCCACCAGTGACCAGATCCAATCACTAATACCTCCATGTTGTCCAGATTCAGCCTTAGCAATCTGGAGGATATCTAGGCTAGTATCTTGAACAGGCACACATTAAGTACCTCGTCAGTGCCATAAGTTCCCAGTGCAAAGGCCACATGCATCTGGGTGTCATATGAATTGAAACTCATACTGTTGCATCAAATGATCTCACACAGGGGCAGCATGTATACTGCAAACAACATGCGTGATAGGGTTGAACCATGGGGGACTCCACATAGCAGGGGCCTCAGCCAAGAGGAGAAACTCCCTAAAATGACCCTTTGCATCCAGCCTGTGAGAAAGAATTCAAACCAGTTGATGACAGTAGCGGTGGATCCTGAGAGCTCCTTAAGTTGATCCAACAACATAAAGTGGTGTACAGTATCAAAGGCCGAAGACATAAGTAGGATAATGAAAATTTACCACTCTCCTCCAACCCTAGCCTTAAGGAGGTCAGTATGCACCTTTACTAGTACCGTTTCAGTACTGTGCCTTGACCTAAATCTAGATTGAAAGTGCTCAAAGATGTCAAAAGCAGTGAGGTGGATTTCGAGCTGTGAACCACAATTTTCACAATACCCTTTCCCAAAAAGGGCAGGTTAGAGATAGGTCTATAATTCACCAAGATGTCAGGGCAGAGAGATGCTTTTTTTTCAGGAGGGGTCTCACCAGCACCTCTTTCACACTGCTGGGGAAAAGTACCTCAAAGAGTGAACACTGGACAGTCTCGGCAAACACTGAGCAAAGGGGCTCCACACATCTCACAAGGAGATGTTTTGGGACTGGGTGCAGGTCAAAAAACATGGGCTGCAACAATGAGATCACCTCTCATAATTCCTTCAACTCCACTGGCCTGAACTCACTCCTGGCAGCCGGAGAGCAATTTGTGATATCTGACTGAACACTGTGGGACAACAAAAGCCCTGCTGGGAAAAATACTGAACCTGATGGAGGACACTCTGTGAGACAGGGTAGGAAAATTCTTCTATGCTAGTACACATAAAAGTACAGTACTGTGGTATGTGTAAGGGGGCATTGTTGGCAGTAAATGTCATGCTGTACCATTCATTTAGCCAACTACTGCTGGGTCAGTGGGCTCAGAACTTTTGTGATGCCCCATGACAAATAACTTTTACTTCTTATTGTGGGGTATGTTAGGCAGCTACACCTACTGTTCATTGACATTGGGAGACTGAAATTGTCATTGGACAGTCTGTTAAAACAGTTTTATGAAGAGGAATGGGGCTAGGGAGGGACGTCTGTGAACTCCCATAAGGGACATTGGGGGACAGAATGGAGGTCTTTGCCAGTGTGTCCACAAGTGTGCCAAAGTTATGTGGCAGGCAGGTTGGAGGATGTGTGTGAGTGGTGAGCAAGATCATACATGTCTCACTTTTGCATTGCACCATGTGCATGTGCCAGAGATGTGTGTTGTTTCTGTGCACACATCCATAATGTGTACAGTAACAGCTGCCTCATTTGCATTCCATCATTTGTGCCATGGAGATCTCTGCACTACTCCAGGTCAAATCCAATGTTATTAGCATATTAATTATATGGGTCAGAGCAATAGGATGCACTTTGTACCCTGTCACATGTAAAATAGTGACTGACAATTAGGTCCTAAGTATTTTTTTTGACCAAAGATTTAAGCACATATACCAGGATTACACAGAGAGAAATGTTTCAAAAGATAGAATGTCTGCTAAGATTTTTAGAGGGGAATTTTTGAAGATTCTTTTAGGCAAAGAAGAGAGACAGAAACGGACAGAGAAAGAGAGAGTGAGAGGGGCTATGAGAGAGAGAGAGAGAGGGAGAGAAAGAGACAGACATGGAGACAGAGAGAAAGAGATTGTTTTTTCAGTCACTGATAGTCATATTTCAATATTACGGTTTACATCACATCCCCTATTTCTGCCCTTTTAAACCTCTCTCTTATTTTGGAGAGGGTCCCTGCTACTTTGTTTAGAAAAACACTAACGTTCTCCCCCTCCCTATAACCTCTGACAGCTGCTGATCTACAGTATCTGCCTTCTCCATGCTCATCAAAGCTTCAGGAGAAACTAGTTCTCTCTTAATAAGACGTTCTTCACCTCACCATCCTTTCTTATCTTCTTCCAGTTGGATTTCATAAAAACCTACTCATGTTCTTCCCTCCTCAGGCTTACCAGTCATATCCTGAAAGGAATGGATCAGAGCATTCTGAAATTAGTTATCTTTCCCAACCTGGCAATAGCCTTCAACACAGTGGTGCATCCACTACTCCTTGACAATTTAGTTGAAACAGTCCTCTCAGATCTGGCTGTCAGCTGCTTCTGCTCCTACCTGTACAGCATTGAAAATAGTGTACAGCTCATTTGGGCAATCCATATTCATACTTTTAACTTTATGAGTAAAAATATGTACTGCTACTTATTATTTACTACTGCTACTTAATTGGTACAGCTCACTCAGTTAGCACAGGGAACAATGTCACACCAGTGCTTCAGATGAATTCTGGAGTGTCACACAACTGTTTCCAAGCCCTCTACCTTTCTTCATTTTTCTAACTCACCTCACACAAGCGTGCTCAGCTGTGCTTGTACGCATATATACAGATGACAGCCATTTTTTTTCCTGTTCTCCCACTGTCCCAAAGCTTCAAGCTGATCTCCAGCATTACTTTGATAAGGTATAGATTTGGATCCAATAAAACCAACTTTTGGAGCAATGTAGCATGCATAACACCAGACTGGAACCAGACCAAGCACATGCCCTTGTAAAACTGTGCTGTGTCCATGCACTGCTGCAGCAATAATACCAATTGGCAAAACATTGCAGACATTGATTCAACTATGTGCCCAGACACAGCCCTCTGTTCCCTGCCAGTGCCTCAGTTATGTATAATGTTGCCATTGCCACTGCCAGACAAAGACTTGCAAGGGTCCCAACCACCATGTTTTTCACATTAGATGGATCACCACTAGACACAGATCCTACTGTCAAGTACCTGAGAGTCTTTTTAAATGCCCAGCTTGACTTCAGTAGACAATCTGATGCTATCCCCTGCAAATGCTTCCCAAAACTAGATGCACTATACAGGAACAAATCCTGAATCCCACCTCCCAACCCATCATGAGATTGTTCTTTGAATAAGCCTCATGACATTTGCTTATGGGGATGTTATTTATGGTGTAACTCCTCCTAAAACTAAGCTGGCCTATCTGACTCTCTATTTTACTCATTCGATTGGTTTGCCTTGGGCTGTCTCCTGTCATACACCACTGCTCACTCTATTCTGAACTTTTCCCTCTCCCATACCTAGCAGGTGTTTCTATCACTCTGCTGCCCTTATGGTCAAGTTTTGGTTCTGTTTGCTCCCCTGCAATTTTGTCTTCCCCTCTCTTCTCCTCTCTTCCACCTCCACCCCCTCCAAAAAAAAATACTCCCTCAGGAACTCTGACTCTCACTCCTTACTTTTTCCTTTCTTTAACATTTCAGCTGGGCAGGTTTCCTTCTCCTTGAGACTTGCCACTCTCTTGAAAATCTTCCCCATTCACTTTGCTCATCCTCTTCTCTGTTCTCTCTAAACCCCTGTTCTGAGCCCAGATCATCCCTTTCCTGCCGTTAGCCTCTCACCATGCCACTAATTTATGGTTGATACTGCCTAGTGGTAATGTTGCTGTGTTGCACAGTTTGCACTGCCCTCATGCACCTGATGTTGCACATACTCAGTCTGCCATTATGCACATTATCTTTTGTGATTAGCAGCTGACATTATTGACATCTTTATCCTTCTACATTATGTTGTTACAGGTATGTTTCTTTATTTTACTTATTTAGTTCTCATATTACAAGTACCTTTGAGCCAGAGACTCTTTTACAAAGGTTTCATATCAAGTGGGACAAGAAGTTGACAATGAAAGGACAGATGATAAACATAGCAACAACTTGATGAAAAACATTACAAACAGTAAGAGTTAACAATATAAAATATATTTCAAGTAGGTACAACCAATGTATATTGTGGCAACATCAGTGCAGCCAGTAAGATGACTTTGTCTGTGACAGAGTAGTAGGTAGCGAAACAAATTGATGACTTTATGGGGATGTTATTTATGGTGTATATGTGATGGATTGCATCACAAGTCCTATGAGGACAGGTTGAAGGCACTGAACATGTACTCCCTGGAGGAGAGGAGGGAGAAAGGGGATATGATAGAGACATACAAGTATCTTACAGGAAGGAACAGGGTGCAGGAATGCACTATTTTTAAGCGAAAAAGATGTTCCAGGACTAGAGGGCATGGGATGAAGTTGGAGGGAGGACGATTCAGAGGAAACGTGAGGAAGAATTTCTTCACAGAACGGGTGGTGGACAAGTGGAACACCCTGCCAGAGGAAGTGGTGGGGGCTGAAACAATCACGGGATTTAAGAATGCATGGGATAGACATAAATGAATTCTGGAGATCAGGGGTAAGGGGCAACAGACTTCCTGGAAAACATAAACTGAACTTACAAACTTAAATGGGCAGACTGGGTGGGCCATAGGCCCTTATCTGCCGACACTGTCTATGTACCTATGTACTTCATGACAGAAAATGTTAACATATTAAAACATATATATGGTTAAAGGTAGGTAGAATGAATGTATATTGTAGCAACATTAGTGCAGTCAGTCAGTTGACTTTGTCTGTACCATAGTAATAAGTAGGAGGATCGGTGTGGGAGAGGAGCAGGGTTCCAACCAGTGGTTATGGGGACAAGAGAGAGGGGAAAGTAGGGAGGGGTCAGCTGAGAGAAGAAAGGTAGCATTTGGGTCACAATGTCATTAGCAGAGAGGAATGTAGGGTTAGTATAGTTGGAGTGGGGGGTAGTAGGTTAATGGGGGAAGGGGAATGAATGGCACAATGGGAGGTATGGGTCAGACAAAAAGGGGGTAGCAAAGTGGGGCAGTCATAGCTGCAAAGTCTAGTGAGATATTGGTGGTGTTTGTGCTTAAATGGATGAAACTTGGTTTTGTCCAGGATGTCCAAGGGAAGGCCATTTACCCAACTGGTTGCTCTGAACATAAAAGTCTGTTGTGCCTGTGTTGTGTGGCAAAATGGAACCTGGTAGGTGTGTTTTGATGCACTTCTCATTCTGTGTAGGTTGGGCTCATGTTTGAGAAGATGCTGGGAGGTTGATGGTGTTAGGCTGAGGCTGATTTTTTTTTTTACAAGCAGGCAAGTATGATAAGTATTCCTGCCTTTGAAGTGCAGCCAACTGGTCTGGGCATATAGGTCACATGTATGAGTGAATCTGTGAGCACCCGAGACCAATTTACATGATTTAAGTGCAATGCATATTCTTTAAAGGTTTGTTTCTGTTGCAGCACCGTAAATGACTAGCCCATAATCAATTATGGAGTGGATCAAGCAGGTAATAGCTAACTGGAGTGCTTCTGGGGTCATGCAGTGAATGTGCCTATAAAGGAGCCCAGTTCTTGTATTTACAACCTTAGAAACAAGGTTAACATGCTCAGTATAAGACAGTGTACTATCAAGAGTTATACTTAAGTATTTAAAGTCATGGACCTGCTTGAGAGGCAGTTTGTGGTTATTTAGAATAGTTAGCTGGGTTGATTTATGCTTATTGTGTGGACTGATAAAATGCATTACCTTAGTTTTCTTGTAGTTCATTAACAACTTGTGTATGGCAAACCATGCCTCAACCACAGTGAAGCTGTGCTGTAGGCTGCTGACAAGGGGGAGTGGGTCAGGCTGACTAGAGAATAACATGGCATAATTAGCATACAGAAGAAGATTGTTGGTGCAGACTTCGGGAGGGTATTAAGAAAAAGGTTGACGAGTAAGGGATCCAGGATGGAGCCTTGAGGAACTCCCGATCACTCAGGATGGCTGATAGATTAAGTGTCACAGATTTCGACCTGCTGAGATCTGCTTTCAAGGTAGTTTTTGAACCAGATTGTTACTCCATTTGAGAGACCTATGGCAGGGAGTGACTTGAGCAGGACAGTATGGTTGACCATGTTGAATGCTTTAGTGAAGTCAATATATATTGATCCCAATAGGTGACCCTGATCCAGTGCCTTGTGAAGGACGTCTGTATACTTCAGAAGGGCAGAGGTGGTACTGTGACCTTTCCTGAAGCTGTGATGCTGTGGGCATTGGATGTCATACTTAACCAAGTGTTCGGATAACTGGTCAAATACGATATGCACCAGGGCTTTGGAGAGGGAAGGAAGGATGGAAATCGGGTGGTAATTTGAGTGCAATGCTCTGTCTCCTCTCTTATGAACAGGTATCAGTACCACTGCTTTTCACCATTGTGGGAACAGTCCAAGGCAGAGGGACAGATTCAGCAGTTTAGTGAGTGGTGACAGGACTGCATCAAGGGTAAGGTGTAGTAGTCTGAGGTCAAGAGAGTCACCGCTGTATCTAGATTAGCAAGCACCATTTGTAGGTATTTTTTGGCATCCTTCAGGGTGACTCTCTTAATATAGAAGGGAGGGGGGTGTTCGGGGGTGGGTCTGCCTTAATAGAGTTGACCATGCTGGCCGGTTCATTAAAGAAGTCAGAGAGAGTATGCTGCCAAGGTTTGTAAAGGCAGTGTTAAATGTATCTGCGCTTTGCTTAAGGTCCTGGATGGTTTCCCCATTTACATTAAGCACAGAGAGAGGGGATTTGTTAGGTTTACCAGTGAGGTCTTTGAGATAATACCAAAATTTTCTGCCATCACCTCAGGAGTTTGAGAGCACTTCTTCAAAGTGAGTGGTTTTGGATAAGCGCATCTCATGGGTACATGCACTCCTCACAACTTAGTAGAGCTTCCAGTCAGCTTGTTTACCCATTACAAGAGCTCTATGTCAAAGACTGTCTCTTGTGGCCATTAGATTTAGAAGGGATTTGGTGATCTAGGGGTTGCTTACTCCCTCAACCTTCCATTTTTTAAAGGGGGTGAAGATGCCACAGGCAGTGTTGAAAATGGTGATAAAGTGCTCCAGAGCTTGATCAACACTTGATGCTAACTCCATTGGTGACCATTTGCACTGCTGGAGTTAGGCCTGAAGGTGTTTGAGCTGCTACCCGTTCTTAAGGACACATTGGTATGTCACTTTTGCTGGTGGTTTTGGGGTCCTGTTTGACCAGTGACAGATGACAGGAGAGTGGTCACTGAGAGAGTCGGTAAGGATCTCAGTGCCAGTAAACCTCTCCGGGCAGTTTGTGAAAATCCAGACTTGCAGCGAACTGTAGACAGTCCTATAGTTGATTCTGGTGGGGGTAGTTACCAATTGGGTAATATCAATGGCTGCAATTGCATCTTTGCATGGGTCAGCTTCAGGGGCAAGCCAATTAGTATTTATATTCCCTAGAACTAACACTTCAGAGTGATGTGGTATATTGGAGAGGTAATCAAAGACCATATTGAAACCATTCACGTGGTGGGTTATAGAATGAAAGAATAGTGAGTGCTTTGCCCTGATGATCTAGAATTACTTTAACTGAATAGGCCTGGGCACTATTCCCTGAAACTATTTTTGAAAGTGTGTGTCCCTGTACTGAGTCTTCCAAGTATATTTCACACACCCTCCCCTTTTATCAAGCCTATCCTTTCTAAATAGGCTATAGCTATCAAGGGAAATGGCAGGATCTGGTACCTTGGGAGAGAACCAGGTCTTGATCATGGCTAGCACAAAAGGTTTGTGCTGAGTTATCCATGCTTGTAGGTGATCAATTTGGGAGGTAATAGGCTCCAAATATTGACTGAGGCCAGTTTAAGAACACCCAGGCTACTGCTACAGCATTGAGACTGCTGCACAGGACCCGGGTTAGGATGCATGCTACCTGACAAAAGAAGAAGAAGCAGCAGAGTATTCCTGAGTAGGAAGTATCTGAGTAGATTAAGACTGGTAGGTGGTCTATAAGTAGAGAGCTTGCGAGCGTTAGTATTGAAAAGTAGTATGGTGAGGTGGGGTAGGAAAAGGAGGTTAGGAGAGTTACAGTGGTGGGTTGACCATCTGCCTGGATTAGTGGGTCTAAGGAAGTGGCTTGGTATAGCACTTATAGTGTCAGTGGCCTGTGGTATGTCTCTCCTACTATAATAGATAGAGGGTAAATTGATGAGGACTTGTGGCAGACATGACTTGGGTGAGGTATTGTAGCTAATAAGATAATGAGAGGGGCTTGGCAATTAAGGGGCCCCATACTTGAGTGAGGGCACAAGTGAGATAAGGGAGGCTTATTTTTCAGGGAAGGGGGTTAGTAGGTTGTGGGAAATGATTAGCAGATGGGGTGGAGCATGGTGTCAGTAATGCCACCTGTAGCTTATGTAAGGGCAAGGGTGATGGAGGGAGTGGTGACCTCAGTGATGGGCCTATCATAAGGCAGTTCAGTAATTGGACCCGGCATGTGACCAAGGTGGTTTGGGGGGGAGACTTCGAGTCTGTGGAGGTAGATTTAGGGGTGGGTGACTGAAAAAAGAAAGAAAGAGAGAAAAAAAGAAAGAAAGGAAGAAAGAAAGAAAGAAAGGTATGTAACATTTTGGTACTGTGTCGTGATATGAACAATTTCATCTTGAAATTATTTTTCCTGTTTAATTCATATTTTTGATTGTTTAATAACTCTCTATGCTCCCTCTCACCCAAAATGCCCTTGGAAATTAGTTCTAGCATGATGAGCCATTTCTGGTTACCAAATAAGAAAGAAAGAAAGAAAGAAAGAAAGAAAGAAAGAAAGAAAGAAAGAAAGAAAGAAAGAAAGAAAGAAAGAAAGAAAGAAAGATTGATTGATAAATAAGAAAGTGCTGCTAATCAGTTTCTTCATTTTAAACCTTATTTGTTATATGTTGGTTTAAATCTGCCTAGCCACCAGGCCTGTATTTAAAAAAAGGACGTGATCACATTTGCAAAAACATTTGGGTCGCTTTACTTGTTCAACCTCTGCAAAGTGATTTGTAACTACTGAGTGGTCTCTGGCAAAGAGGTATCTGGCATTCTTAGGAACTAATGTCACCCTGATTGCCTTTTTGTACTCTGTTTTTCTGAGTTTTACTGATCTTGTAGTCTAATCCAGGTATACTAAATCACAGAAGCATTTGAAAAAATAGATTGTATGTTCTGAAAAGTGAGTAATGAAGCTTTCAAACTATAATTTTTCTCCACAGACTGTGTTATAAATCTCCTTTGATTTTATTGCATTTCTGCAATGTTTACAATTGCCACAGGGAAAGAAACCTTTTGGTTTATTACCTAACCGAGTTACTTTTGGTTCAGTTGTAGGAATAGTATGTTCTGTTTTTATGAATATGATTTGAAAGCTTTTTGGTTTTCTTACTATGATTCAAGTTTCTTTCAATAAATTTCAGTTCCCATCTGTGAGGTTTGCAATACTCCACAATGCTTCAGAGTAATATTTTCACTTGTGCAAATTGGTCTGAGTCCATAGTAATAATTAAGAGTTTTTGTTCGTGGAATTTAATGTTTATCAGTTTTCCAGCAGATGTGCACTATTGAAGTCATCCACTCTCTTTCTGGATATTTCTATTACTGCTGCAATGCAACACCTATATGTAAATATGTCTGTTAGTTATGTAGATCTCTTTAATTGTCAGTGGGCTGCAGTTCCTTTTGATCCATTAAAGTTAATTGTACAAAATATAGTACTGTTTATCACATGACACAGCATAGATAGAACCTTGAGATGCTGAGAACAATATTCCAGCCTAAAGGTTTTCTGCACAGCTGTGCTGTTACTTTCCTTCATGAAAACTAAATGTGTTGGTCCATGGAAGGGATGGCATGTGTTATAATGTGCCATAATGAACATTGGATAATCTGTGCAGTTCAGGTATTGAAAAAAATCCATTTCACTTGTGTGACTTAATTTAGAACCACTGTTTTTTATGCTGGTAAATGGGACATAGAGTGCACCCTATTGGTCTGACATAAAAAAAAATACTATACACAGAATGCTTAAACAGGCAAAGCCCCCTGGCACAGATGCAATTATGTAAATGAACCTATTCTGCTGTTAATGTGAAGAAACATGGTGTGTGCATTTTAAAAGCACACAGAGCTACTGAAAATGTGTATGCACGTGTTATACTGCCGTGCACATTCTGTACACGTTTTGTGTTCTGTCTGCTGAAATTGTTCTTCCTGCCCATACATTAGGCCTGCATGTGGACCCCTTCAACAACCACAAACAATCTATCATTTACCAGTCTCACTTGTAGGCATGTGGGCTGCCAATTCCCAAGTTCAATTTGTTTCTAGAAGTCCAATAGTACTTCACTATTTCCCAGTTCTCATACAGTATGTGTGGCCATCCATGATGTTTGTCTCATGATATCACAACCAAGCAATGTTGGTTCACAGCAATGCAGCACTCAGTAACTTCCTATCACCAGTATTTACAGGCAGTAATCCAGGCTGTCACAAAAGTTCTGTGATGGCATCAAATGCCAAGCCTGCCCCCTTCCATAGACTATCACACTGTGATGTTTGCTGGCATGGAAGTCCCCCCAAATCCCTTCGAGGGAGGATGCTGCCAAGGGACTGTCACAAAATTGGTTGGCAACAGTTTTGTGAGAATCACTTGTGACTAAGAATTGGGCTCAATGTGCTTCCAGCCTGAATTAATGTAGAAACAAATCAGCCTGCATTTTTAGAAGGTTAGTGCAGCACCAGCATGAATAGCTAACAGAGCATACAACATTCTAATTGGGGTAATATTCAAAGTGCCTAACTTTATGGTGCTCAGTGGATAACACAATCATGTTGAAAACACCATTGTGCCACTGCAAATGAGGGCACCCTCTAGTATACAGAGTGCAGTGATATATTTTGCAGATTTTGAAGGCAGTAAAAGGCTAACATGGCAGCACTATTTGCCACTTTCAAAAACTTAACTGTACCAATAAGTGCAGACATGTTCAACCTCTCCAGCCACACTGGTACTGACTACTAATAACCCTTCCTTCCTTAACAATCCATGAGGAACTGTTAAATTAACTAAGTAGTCTAGTGCCCCTTCAGATCCTAGAGGAATGGTCAAATTTATTTGGCAGTCTAGTTGTCCTCCCCTAATCCCAGAGGAACTGTTAAATCATTCTGGTATTCTAGTTGCTTGTCCAGTCCCCAAGACATTTTCAAATCATCCTGGTAGCCTAATGAACCTCTGATCCCCTAGAAACTTCCAAATTACCCTGGTAGCCTAGTGATCCCCCACACAATCTCTGACTGCATTAAAAAACACCCCTGATAATTCAGTGGTGCCACTGTCTTGCCCAATACTGAACTGAATGGATCAAATCCTTGTTAGTGTAGTGTTACATTGTCAAGCCCAATCCGCATTATACTGCAAGACTAGTACTCCCACCTCCCTCCTTGCCTCACTCACTCAACATCCTCCAACCCCTGGATACGCTCAGTTCACCTATGCAGCTGTCTCTCTGGTCCACTAGAAGATCTGCAGACAGAAACCAGCACAGACCTTGCACAAACCACCTTGGATGGATGCTATTTGAATGACAGGGAGCAATGCACCCATACTGAAGAAATACTATCTCTCCACCTCTTCTACTGCCTTTACCCCTTGCAGTTTCTCTTGAAACAGCTCCCACATCCTGTCAAATTCTGCCCTCCTAAAGTTCAAAAACTTCTTACTGTAGCTGTTTCCTATCTGCTTCTAATAAGATATTATACAATATGATTTGGAGATCTTTGGTTCTCAGGGGATCTTGCACAGTGAGCTTCAGTTCCAAGAATGTGTTTCACGTTTTTGAAAATATTTTCCTTTCTTAAATGTCTGCCATAAATAAACTGGCAAAAGTGAGGGTCATTGTTGCCACCTGGACCCAGTTGATTTACCTTTTAGCTGTAAATTATTGTTTTATGGAAAATGAAAAATATTATTCTACAGCAGTAGAGTGGAAGAATCTACTGCACAAGGAAGAAGTTCAGTGAAAGATAATTTGTTGGGCACTTTTTGAATGCTTTCTGAATGCTTTAATGTTCTGTTGGTGTAGTATTGATATAATGTTGCATGTGAAAGGTGTTTATTTCTGTTATTTGGTTCTTGCAATAATTGAATTATGTGTTTTGGAGTCTTTAATGTAAAATTTAGTTTCAGTAACTAGTTCTATTGCATAGAAATCCATTAAGTTTGACAGTGGCTTAATTATGGAGGTAATAATGGATATAATGGGTTGATCAGACAGTTTAATGAGATATTTATGGATCTTCCACAAAATGTAAAATACAGGTATCTTTGGGTGTTCAGAGAATTCTGCTTTGCTTACCCAGGTCTATATTTAAACATTCTTTATAGCAGTACTAGTGATGGTTTGTATCCTGTCATTTGTTGCTCTTAATGTAGTAAAATCAGTTTCTTTACAGTATAATTTGTTGTGACTTTCAGTTATCTGACACATTCTTCCTAATAGTCATTACAATCCATAATAACTGTACCTCTTTTACCTTGTCTTCACTCATAATTACTGTGGAGGTGTACTTTTTTGCAGGCTTTTATTGCTTTGACTTCCTTAGTGAGATTTGTTTTCCTTTATCTGATTTCATGTTCTGCCTTCTTTCTGAGACTTTTTATATTTCTATCTACTAAGTTTATGTTGATCTCAGTGCTGCTAGATAACATTCCAAGCAGTACAGAGATTAATTTTGTTTTTAATTCTTCTTTCAGTTACCATTTCATAGCACTGTCAGGAGCTCTAATGGGTAAGTTTTTTGTTGCTGCTTGTTTGAGTTAAATCAAATAATTATCTCATTCTGATGAACCAGAATAACTTGTTTTGTAAATTTTGCGTTAGTTTGAATGGGCTGAGTTTTTGGAGTGTGCAGAATTCAAGACATTTATTCAAACCTGATGTCTCTGTTTCAGTTGATGTCTGCTGTGATTAGCTAATACTGTTATCTGTGTGACCTCTTGTATCGTGTATTTTTGAAGTGTCTCCTTTTTCTTTACACTTTCTGTCCTTTCATCTTCTGGGCTGTTGATTGTGCTGTTTCTCTAGTTTATCTTTCTGCTACTGGAAATGGTTGTCTCTGACAAAACTACAGAATCATATTTTTTCCTCAGCCCTAAAATACAGTGTTGCTCCCAAGATGGGCCAGCAGCTAGCATCACACTTATATGAAGGTGACCTGGGTTCAAGAGCGATCACAAGTCACAGTGTTGAAAGGCAGGACATACTGTGGCCGCTGCCACATGCAGCAGTTTGCATCCATCAGGGAGGGTTGTCAGTTAGCTCTGCCACAACAGTGACCCTTGTAGCTAGATCAGGGAGCTTGCTCCTGTCACAGGGGTGTGCTCATTGAATGTGAGGTCACATAGAAAGCTGCTTTCATGTCAGATGAGGTCAAGAGGTGGCAGAAAATCCTTTGTCCATTTATATAATTGTCTAGATCTTTGGAGTCCCCTGGCTCCTAGTGCCTGCCTCCACTGAATTTTAGTCCATATAGTGGACTGTCCCCTACTCAAGGAGTCCCTATTATGGAGGCAAAGCCATGTGAGTATTCAGAGGGTGCTGGACCTGAGGAAGTGGAGGACATCAGCCCAGATTAGGGCATATCCCTGAAGATACAGTATGTATGGATGGAAAAAAACTATCAAAAAAGTGGAGAAAATGTATCACTAATATGAAGGATATGGTCAAAACATTAGCTTAAGAGAAAATCTAAGCAACTGTGATCATAACACAGTGGAGTTTAGAGTACAAATTAAAAGAATACCTGCAAAACGAATATCAATTATACATGACTATAACAAAGCAAACTTTTGCAAACTGAAGAAAGAACTGAAGGATTGTAATTGGGAGACCCTCCTTGAGAACAACACTGCTGACTATAGACAAATTTGTGCCAAAAAAACCCCCAAAAAACATTTATAGTAAGAGGTAAACTTCCAATGTGGTCTACCAAGAGGATATTAAAATGAAGTAACAAAAAAAAAAATTGACAGCATGAAGAAACTGAACACCAAAGAACCATTCAATAGGTACAAACATAACATTAAAACATTAAAAAAGATGATTAGCACAGAAAGGAAAAATTGAGGTTCCATATAGCATGCAGTAATGATAAGTGTAAAATGTTTCTATGCATTTCTAAACAATCAAAATAGAGAAAAGAAGCAAATTGGACCTATCAAAAAAGATGAAGTTTTAAAAACTGACAAAGACATTGCTGATGTCTTCAATGATTATTTTAGTAGTGTCTGTAGTTTGAATATCAGCACCACAGATTGTGGGAAAGAAACATACTTCACTAATTTGAATTTAACAGTTAATGAAAAAGAAGTGAAGAATTTATTAGACAAGTTACAGGACAACAAATCAGCAGGACCCAATAATCTGCACCCTAAATTTTTAAAAAAATAAGTAAACGTATTTCTAGACCATTAACAACACTGTTTAACAAGTCTTTTGAAACCAGAGAAGTGTCCTATGATTGGAGATTGTGAACAGTCATGCCATTACATAAAAAGGGGGATAATACTGTGGTAATTAGCTTCAGACTGATTAGCTTGACATCTATATTGAGTAAAGTTGCAGAGATACTCCTGAAAGTCAAACTACAGGTGCATTTAGAGAATATAAACTATAATGATGTTAAGCAACATGGGAATGCAACAGAGTATGCCTCACTAATCAATTGTTTTTTATTATAAAGTAAATAAAAGTTTGAATGAGAAAACACCAGTAGATGTCTTGTATTTTGAATTTCAAAAGGCATTTGATAAAGTGCCACATTCAAACTTAATAAAAAAATCTTTACACCATAGGAGTGTATATTCATCTAAGTAAATGGATAGGTAACTGGCTTATACATAGGAAGCAGTGCATCAGAATAAGGGGTTCCTGCTCAGATTGGATGGGTGTTACCAGTGAAGTGCCCAGGGCTCCGTGCTGGGGCCAGTTCTCTTTTCACTATGCATAAGTGACTTACAGAATGGAATGGAATAGAAAATTGGATTGTTAAGTTTGTGGATGATCTGAAGCTGGGAGGTCCCACTAGTACAACAGAAGATATAATTACTCTAGAACATGACTTATAAAAAATTGAGAACTGGTCTAAAGAGAACCACATGCACTTCAGAATAGATAAGTGTGATGATATGCACATGAGCAAGCACTATTGCCGACATACCTATAACATAAAGTTCCAATCAAAGCAAGTGAAACAAAAAAAGATTTCAGAATATTTATGACAAAAACTTAACTTTCAAAACACATTGTACAAAAATTATACAGAGATCCAACTACATGATAAAGAATATTAAGAATAGCTTCGTCAATAGATCATCAAGCTGTATGTTGCCATCATATTGGTTCTATATAAGACCTCAGTTGGACTACAGTTCCCCATTTTGGAGCCCTTGCCAAAAAGGGGAAATACATAGAGTGGAACACATACAGCAGAAATTTACAAGTCTAATACCTGCCCTAAAACATAGATTACAAGAACAGGTTATGTACAGTAAATTGGCTCTATATACCCTGGAAAAAAAAGAACCAGGAGAGATCTATTATACATATACAAAATACTGAATGATACAGAACTGAAGTCATTTATGAGAATTGAATTAATTGACAAACCCAACTACCCGAGGGACCATAAACTTCAAATTAAATTGAATACTGTTGCTAACAACAAAAGATTTATTTTTTTCATTTATTGAACTGATAGAATTTGGAATAAAATACCAAGTCAAGCTGTGTACAGTACCATCCCAGTGGCCTTTAAGAAGAGACTAGACGAGGAATTATAAAATAGAAACAGACATAAAGTAATGGCTTGATGGTTCCAGCTGATTCGAGTAGGTGGTATAAATGAGCATGCAGCCTTCTTCTGCCTACAACACCCAGTATGAAACCCAGTATGAGAAAATATATATTGTCTTCCCCTGTCTGTGTAATTGCCCTTCTAAAGGAATCTGTATTAATATAACAAATATCTGATTCTGCTAACCTATGTGTGAGTCTCTGTGCATTATTTTGGTTTTATTTCAACTATGAATCCTTCCATTCCTATAATCACTTAGAAAAATAGATGCGACTATCCTTGATGGAATACCTCTAATATATTTTAAAGAAATGTCCAGTGTTATTCAACAATTGTCTACCACCATGAAAATGTTGAACACCTGCCTTTCTATACATTTTAACTGTTCAATCTTTTTAAACTAAATAAATGTATGACTAAGAGAATTGATGTTCAGTGTATTATTTATTTATTTCTAAATTTTTACCAGGAAAGACATACTGTGTTGCTAACGGTTTGTTTCCAGATCTGTCCTCTGGGGTACAGTAAACAATACAATATGTTGCAAGAATAACAGTACAATAATAGTTGTACAGCAGCAATATTCACTGCAAAGTAATAGTGTACAAATAAAATAATGTGCCAAAGAACAATATATTAACAGCTGTGTAAACAACAATTTATTGTATATAGTACAGCCAGCCCGGAGGCAATACAGTAGTTTGTAATTAATGACAAGTGAAAAAATATTGCATGTCAAAGGGGCTTAATTGCCATTGAAGTACATTATTTCCTGTTGCATTCTGCAGTATTACTGCAAACCACATTGCATCCTGATGGGTTATATTGCATCAATAGGTATTGACACAAGGAAGCTACATTGACAGGAAACACCCATACTGAACTGACTCCAAGCTTTTGCAAGTCTCTATTTCTCATAGTTACAAAGTTGGACCTTTTTAAAAGAACCATTTTTTAAAGGTCTACCTTTTGAACCATTGTTCTCAAAATGAAAACGTTATGCCAGGGTGATGAGGATAAGTCCTACTGATACACTTTCAATGTGTTGAACAGAAAATTTGCTTTTACTATGTACAGTAATACATCATTGTTTTACTGTATTGGTGTGTTATAATGTGTATCAATCCATTGAAAGTGTATGCACCTGATAAAACTATGTCAAACTGACTCCAAGCATTCATTTCCAAACACTTATATTCCTATCCCTAGTGTTTCAAAACTCAGCACTTTTTAAAGAAATTATCTTGAGGCAGGGCTAACTTTAGAATTGTTATGTCTAGGAATGTAATGTTTTTAAATGAAAGCTTGATGTTAGTAATATATAATTACATCCTGTAGTTACACTTTCAATGTATCAATACATATCAATAAAAAACAATATATTTAAAAAAAATGTAATATGTTTATTTTTCATCTTTTTAGAATATCAGTTCACAGAAAATGTATCTTCAGGATGCGTGTTTGTATCACTTTGAATCCAAGGTTCTGTTAAACAAAAAAAAAAATCCTACCACTTATAGTTCAAAAGATAGCAGCTTTTAAAGAAATTGTGCCAATTCCAAGTTACATTTTGTTTGTTTGCTTGTTTCACTGGGAAATGAGACACAAAGTTATTTCACTATGCTGACATAAAAAATTGCTATAGTGAGAAAACTGGATCTGCACAATAGTATGTGTACAATACTGGCATGCAATATCAGCCCATACATGTATGCAGAGCAGAGTATGGGTAACCAAAACGATTTGGGGCCAGCAGAGCAGATTTTACTAGGATTGGCTTAGGGCATTGAACATGTGCTCTGTCTCAAGGTCAGACAAGAGGTGGATGATATAACAGAGATCTTCAAGTTCCTGAAAGGAATGAACAAGTTAAACTGTGAGGAACTATTCTATGAGCATTGGAAATCTAGAACACAAGGTCAAGAGTGGAAGTTGGTGGAAGGAATGTTCAGGAAGGATGTGAGAAACGTTTACAATATTTTACAGAGAGAGTGACTGAACAAAACACAGCCTGCCAACAAAGATGGTGCATGCATAAATCATTAGTGGTTTCAAACATTGGTGGGACAGACTTATGGTCTAAATTGTCATTCAAGAGGGTGTTAGTAAAACTTGGAAAGAGAGATTGGATAGTGTAGACAAAGACCATGTGTTGATAAATGGTCTTGGCGTATGATAGGGTGCTACTGACAGACTAGTCCATTAGTCTTTTTCTATTATAGGGGCATGGTTGTGCCCCTATAGTTAGGGTTGAGTAGCCTGTTTAATGTTGAACCTCAAATTTTGCACTTTAATAACTTTTCAACTGATAAATGGATTAACATATATTTTAATATGTGTTGTCCTGTGGGATGCATCTCTTGACATGGCAAATTTTGTTCTGATTGGATGTGTGGATTCTGAAATCCAGACTAAGCAAAAACCATAAAATCTGTCCCTTTGTAGCAGTTTTTTCTTGATTGCCTTGTGCCCAGATGGTGTGGAATTTTGGTGTGATTATTTCATGGTAGAAATTACTTGGGTAACTGAACTGCAAGCATTTGTTCAGTGAAAAAATATTAATTTGTTGCAAAGTTATTCAGTTAGTAAGTTCCCATTATTTCCCATGGGAAGATTACTTTACAGGATAGAGGTAAAAAGTCTGAGAAAGAATTTGATCTTAAGAAAGGGATGCATTCTCACAAGATCCGTTCCTCTTACTTGAGGAAACAATCCTTTTCCATGAGGAAAAAATCCTTTTTTGCGAGCTGCCATCTTTTTTTTTTCCATGCACTATACAGTTTGGAAAATAGAAAAAAGTTGTAATTTTAAAAATCAAACACCGAACATAGCTAAACATGCCCCATTTAGCTAGAATCTGGTTTTTTTTTTCAGTTAGTTCCAGAAATACTTTTTCTTGGCACCTGAAATAACAGGTGCCCAGCTTAGCAAGAGAAGTCTTCCACCACATTTTCTATATGAGAACAACAGATTTTATTTAGTTCTGCAGCCCCAGCCAAACTCCTGCTGCTGACTGCAGGGTAAATTATGAGCTCCTGTTTTTTCCTGGTGTCTAATGCACCCCTCACTCCCTGATCACTGTCACCATATATGCAATGGTGTCTAGTGGTGCTCCCCACTGCCTGATTGCCATACCCTGGTCCCTATTATTATTTATTTATATAATCCAACAACAGGATTCCCACCCCAGGTGTTGTATGCCTTCCTGAAAGCCCATGGTCAGATCATCAAACTGTGGGGGTTGGTTTTTATGCCCCTCTGCATAGGCCTGCCCCTGTGGAGATGGTCAGATACCGCCCTTTATGGGACGTGAATCCTGATGGTCTGTTGGTAGTGTAGGACCTATCTGGAATTCCAAAGGCAAGTGGGAGTCCATAGAACCTGGTTCAGGTCTATAATAAAGCCCTTTCTGTTGCCCTGGACTCCATCACTCCTGTCCGTGTTGATCTTCTCTCCCTTTGCTCTTGGTCCCCATGGTTTGATGGGAACTTGAGGGAGCTGCAGTGACATGAATGAAGGTTAGAGTGTTGCTGGCAGAAATCCACCCTAAAGGCTGACCACCTTAGATTGATGGAACATTATCAAATCTATCAATCAGCAATCTCCAGTAAGAATGCAGAGTTCCTGTCCGGGGAGGTTGCTGCTGCTCAGAATCGACTGGCTCAACTCTTTTGAACTGTGGACAGGTTGTGCAACCCAATCTGTCTTCAGGTTCGAAGATCTTTTTCACAGATTGAGTGTGATGAGCTTGCTCAGTTCTTTGGGGATAAAGTGGCCAGCATCAGGGCGGAGATCCAACCAGCACACTCTATGGGAGCTGATAGTGGTCAGTGTATGGTCACTCCTCCTCAGTTTTCCTGGAGTTCCTTTGACTGGCTGGAAATCATGGATATTGTGTGGATTGCCAAGGGTATGCGCCCAATGTGCTGTAGTTTTGCTCCGGGCCCAACTTCACTGATTATGGCTTGTTGTGATATCATCGGCCAAGTCCTCACAAGGATGGTTTGGTGCTCATTAGAGTCCTGTGAGTTTCCTAACTCCCTGAAGGAGGCAGTAGTGACACTTCTCCTGAAGAAAGTTGCTCTGGACCCAAGCTGCCTTGCAAACTACAGACTGATTTCTAATCTTCCCTTTGTTGGGAAAGTGATTGAGAAAGTTGTGGTGCTGCAATTGGAGAACCATTTGACCATCTATGACACCTATGAACCACTCCAGTGCAGTTTTTGTAAGAGGTAAAGTACCAAAACTGCTCTGGTTCAGGTGCTTAATGATCTCTTGATGGCTACAGATCAGAATTGCCCTTCCATCTTGGTACTTCTTGATCTCTCTTCAGCTTTTGACACCATGGAAAATGGGTTACTTCTCAAGCACCTGAGATTCATCTGTGGCCTGTCTGGTACAGTTCTCAGATGGTTTAAGTTCTACCTCAATGGCAGAACTCAGAGGGTGGTCTCAGGGATTTTTTCCTCTGAGCCATCTCTCTGTCATGTGGGGTCCCTCAGGGTTTGGTGTTGTCCCCCATACTGTTCACAGTGTATATGCTGCCCCTCAGAGACATTGTAAGATGGTATGGGCTGAGCTTTCACTGCTATGCTGATGATACCCAGATCTACCTGTCTCCTGCACTCGACCAGGATAGTGCAAGGTCAGTATTTAACAACTGCCTCATGAAATCCAGGGTTGGATGAGTTCCAGCTGGTTGATGCTGAATTCTGGTAAGACTGAGGTGATGGTGGTGGATCTCGGTTGCTGAACAGAGGGGATGGGGGCTGGTCAACCCACCAGGCTTTCTCTGGTGGGTATCCAGCTTCTTTCCTCTGAATGGGTACAAAACCTGAGGATGATTCTTGATAATGGGCTGACTCTGCATTCACAGGTGTCAGCAGTCATCAAGTCCTCTTTTTACCATCTGAGGAACATCACCAGGGTTGAGCACCTTGTTCCATCTGGTGACCTTCCAACACTGATCCAAGCCTCTGTGACCTCACGCCTTGACTACTGCAATTCCCTTTATCTAGGGCTTCCAGGGGTTGATATCCACTGCTTGCAGCTAGTGCAGAATGCTGCTGCCCAGTTGTTGATGGGGACCCCACATATGAGTCACATCACATGGCTGCTGTGTGAACTGCACTGGCTGCCTATTCAGTGGCTGATCACCTTCAAGGTCTGGCTTCTGACCTACAAGGCCCTACATGGACTGGGCTCAGACCATCTGAAAGAGCTCCTGGTTCCTTACTGTCCCGGACAACCACTCTGCTCAGCTGATGAAGGGATGCTGGAGAGTCCTATGGTGAGCCTTAAGTCATCTGGTGCCTGTGCATTTATGTATGCAGCCCCAGCCTCTGGAATTCCCTACCCCATCAGATATGTGAGTGCACAACCATGGAGGGCTTTAAGAAGACCAGAAAATGCACATCTGGCATAAAGCATACTCAGACTAACCTTTTTTATTTTATCTATGTTGTTACTCTGATTATTAGGTATTTTATTGTTTTATCTGTTTTATTGTTCAGCACCTTGCCATTTGAAAGGCATTTTAAAAATAAAATGTATTATTATTATTATTGTTATTGATTAATTTGATAGTGCCAAGATCAGAGGGGGATGCAAACCCCATGTCAGCATTACAGGCCCCCCACCAGCATTTTGGGACAATAGGGAGCCCACTCCCAATGTTCCAAAATATATATTTACTTCATTTGATCCTGTAAAAAGAAAATCATCCCCAAACATCTTTTTTGTTAAACCTGAAAAAAGAAAACTGTCCATCTCAGTCCCTGCCTGCCCCTCCCCCATACTGACCCACCCACTGAGCACCTACAATGTCATACCCCCCTTACTCTATACTTTCCAATGGAGGCTGTAGGTTATCATCTTCTGTGGACTTAGACACATCTGCACACTTCAAAGCTGAACCACTAACTGAGGAATCAAGGTAAGTGGTGTATAATGTATTTAAATGGTGTTTTGAACTTATGTTCATTACTTTGCCATTTTTGGAATTTTTCACCAGTTTTTCAACATAGCTATTTTGGGACCCCACCTCATGAACACTGGCATTGTTATTTCATTAATTGCCACAGAAGGTGATTTCACAGTTGCAGCACAAAATCACCTTTTGGGACTGAATAACAACATTTCATTACAAGTGTTCATGAGGTCGGGTTCCAAAAAGGCCATTTTGAACACTTGTAGAAAAAATCATTGAAATGTCTGAGTGATGAGTGTTCATTGAAATGTGTCTAACATTGGTAATTTTCAATATTTTGACTCCAAATTTTCAACATAGCCATCTTTTCACAGCACCTCATGAACAGTATAACTGTCATTTTTCATATCCTGTCCAAAATGTGTTTTCACACCTGTGATGTGGAATGGCATTTTGGCACAGATTTGAACATTTTCACCTATGGGGTTTATGAGGTAGGGTCTTAAGAAGACTAGGTTGAAAATGTGGGCTTCAAATATAAGCAAATGCCAAAGTTATGACCATTTGTTGCAATTTTGCTATGCACGCTCGTAACGTTTGAAATTTTAAAGATTTTGGCTCCAGCTTTTCAATATAATCTTCATATTACCCCACCTCATGTATGTCATAGCTGTTATTTTTCAAATCCTGCCCAAATGTGGTTTTACACCTGTGGCACGGAATGGCATTGTAGTTGCGCATGATTACATTTTGTTGGGGATTCAAAAATTTTCTTTAACAGGTACATGAGATGAGGTAATAAGAAGGCTATGCTGACACTTTGGTCACTGTTGTCCTATAAATGGAAGTGCAGGGCCTGCGCTTCCACATATATATATATATATATATACATTTATGAAGGGATGGGAGAGCAGAATGGACTGGGCAGTATATCCTATTGGTTAGAGGAATGAGGTGTGAATGAGCTTGGTACATCCAGCAGACCAGACCTGAGTTTGATTCTCACATCCTCCACTTGCATACTGTGTGACTGAGCAAGTCACTTAACCGCCCAATGCTACCAGGTCACCCCTGAAAACAGCACGTGTGCCTAGTGGGCCTTACCCAGTTACCAACGACTAAAATAAAATAAAATAAAAAATAAGAATACTATTATACTGTCTCAAAAAGTAAGGAAATAATTTGCAAAAAACTTTGCTAATGCTCCAGTTAGGGTCAAAGTGACAAAAGTTCTGAAGTGAGGCATCAGGTGTTTCCTAACAGCCCACCCTTCCAACCCAGGCAGGAGAGCAGATATTTATTTATTTATTTATTAGCTTTTGGTAACTGGGTAAGAGATCTTGTCAAACAACAGACACCACCTATTTTTCAGGCCACGACCCGAGCACAGGACATTGGTTACAATATGCAGAAATGCACAGACATAATATAGGTGTACGGAGCAAAACAAGATATACATTGGGTAGCACAGTAATAGTTACATAAGGGTACATTTTAGGCATAGATCATAATAAGGATGTAAAATAAAGCAATTAGGGTAACCATAAGACAGCTGAGGACAGTAAAGACATCAAGGTTCATAGCCACCTAGACAAGCATATTGCATGGGAGAACATTAGTGTAGTACTCAGGGTCAGACCCAACAACCTGTAGTGGAACAAAGCAAATTAAGAGCATTTGCATTGGCCAGAGGCTAGAAGGTGGGTGAACAGTGAGTTTTTGAATTCTTGATGGGAGGCTGAAGTTTTCACCATAAGGGGGAGTGAGTTCCAGAATTTGGGAGCAAAATGGGCAAATGTCTGTTCACCCATTTTTGTCATGCAAGGTCTAGTGGAGAGCATGGGGACAGAGGAAGACCTGAGGGTACGGGTGTGTGAGGCAGGAGTCAGGAGGTTGGCAAGATAGACAGGTCAGGAGGTCTAAACAGGAGTCAATAAAGCAGCCCAGGAGTAGGCTCGAATATCCTTAGGTGACAGCCAATTTAAGCCAGCTGGCAAAGGAGACAATGATGGAGTGAGGCATTTGGGGCAGTTAAGGCGAATCTACAGATGTTGTTGGAGACAGTGTCCCATTTGTGGAGTGTAGCAGAGTTTGCAGCAAAGAGGAGGGGCAGAGCATATTGGAGCTGGGGTAAGAGAATGCCTCTCGCAACAGAAAGTCTAGCGGAAGGAGTGAGGGAGTGGCGCATGCGATAAGCTCCGCCAATTTTAGCATTGACGGCATGGCCCACCATATTGACTTGTTGAGACAGGTCAAGTGTGGGATCCAAAGTGACCCCAAGGTACTTGAAGGACTCAGTGTTTAAGATGAGGGAGCCATCAAGGCATTGAACCCGGAGCCTGTTCGCAGGGTCAGACAGTTTCTTAGAGGCTCCGAATAGCATAGCACAGGTTTTTTCTAGGTTCAGGACTTGGTGGTTGCTAGAGAGCCAGGTCTGCAGGAATTGGAAGTCATTAGTGAGAGTGAAGTTGATGGCAGCAACCGATTTTGACCCAGAGTAGAGAACAAGGTCATCTACGTACATAAGAGTGCAGCTATGCCGGGACATGGTGGGAAAATCATTTAGGAAGAGGGAGAAGAGTAGAGGTCCAAGAGTGGTGTGCCTTGGGCTTCTCAAGCCTAACGATCACTTCATTCTTAAAACGGCTACACGTCTAGCCTTATTTACAAATGGAAATGGGTGAGAGTTAGGCTTGAGAAGCCCAAGGCATACCACTCTTGGACCTCTACTCTTCTCCCTCTTCCTAAATGATTTTCCCACCATGTCCCGGCATAGCTGCACTCTTATGTGGGAATCAAATTCAGGTCTTCTAGATCTACCATAATTCATATCGTGTTACTCTAAACTCTAGGCTAGCCATTTCTTTTCTTAACCCAGCTTTATTACAGTATACCTTTTGTTTCTGTAAAGAAAAATGATAAAGAAAAGAAGTGAAAAGATGAGCATGGTGATATGTAAAATGCATGCTAATGGTAAAGTTGTAAGAGAATGCATGCAGTTCTGAGGAATAATGTATTACCATTATGGACAGTGGGCTGAGCACCATGTACACTTGAAAATATCCCATCCTGCTTGGCCCTGTGTGTGTGTGTGTGTGTGTGTGTGTGTGCATGCAACTATTTTTACCAGGTACACCAATGGCCATCAAAAGGTTCTACACATTATTTAAGAGTACTCAGCTATACAGTATATGTAAGTTTCACCACAATTGCTACAGTATATTTACTTTTTATATTAACAGCGAGAACCTGCTTTTCTTTAATGGTCTCCGTAATGAGAATAATAAGCACACTTACTGAGAAGTGCCTGAGTAACTGAGCAGGGCACATGGAGTATTGTCATCTGCAACTTCAGTCTAGAGGACTTACAAATGCATGGGCTTGATATATAGGACAGCATAGTATGGATTGTGTATCTACTGTATAAATATCACTTTATTATGCAATTTTGTGCTGTGTCTACTAATGTTCTGAGGTAAATTTTTGTTGCTCAAATTTTGTTTTATGCTACAGGACACCAACAAAGTTAAGCATGTAGAGCAGGCCAGGTAATGGATTTTTGCAAAGAAAACATTGCATGATGTTAAACTAAATGATGAAATAACAGTTTCATTAAAACCTTTGCATCTGTGACTTTTAAAAGGAAGGCTATGACATGAGATTTTGTGAAATTTTACATTGTTTGCAAAATTCCAGCAAAGTGATGAAATTCACTATCATGAATCAATTCACAAAGTTTCCATTTTGTCAAAACTCAGCACTGTGTCACTTTGCTCTGGGTTTTCCTCGCAAAGTAGCACTTTTTCAGTTGAATTCATCCTGAAGATGTAACTGCAGGTGAACTTGCATGACTTCATTTGAAAAAGTGCTACACGGTTGGCACTTCACATTTCATGAAGATGAAAACTTTGTGAATCAGTTTGCAAACTGAAATTTGTCAACTTCCATATCACTTGCAGCAACCTTTTAAAAGACAAGCCAAAGCAACCTCTGAATTCTCATGTCTGGGGTACAGTTTCAAAGCAGAGTGCAGGCTCTATCTGTAATTTTGAAGATTTTACTTGCATACGAACATACAAACATACACATGTGCCAGCAGAAACAGACCACCCGTTCTATGTAAGTCTGGTCGAGTGTGAAGCAAGCACCCCTAGTTTGCAGCTGCCCACTCCCCTCCCATTTGTTATCCCACTGCCACCCCCACCTCCCCCACCTTCACTCTCCCTTGTTCCACGTCCCATGCCATTTTGAAGCTGTTCACAGATTTACATGATACTTCCCATTCTGGTAGAGTGTTCCATTTTGCTACCACCCTCTCAGTGAAATAGTGTCTCCTCATTTTCCTCCTAAATTCCCCCCAATATTCTTAGCCCATGCCCTCTTGTGACCCTCCACCTCCTTAACTTAGAGACCCCATCTGCCCCATCCTTATTGATTCCCCTCAGATACTTGAATGTCTCTATCATGTCCCCCCATCCCTTCTATCCTTCAGGGTGTACATATTCAGGTCTTTCAGCCTGCTGTCATAGTCAGTCCTTTCCATTCCACATATCATCTTTGTTGCCCTCCTCTGCACCCCGTCCAATAGCCTGATATCACGCTTTAGGTATGGCCTCCAAAACTGCACGCAATACTCTAAGTACAGCCTTACCAGTGACCTGTAGAGGGGCAAGATCACCTCTCTTTGCCTGGATGAAAGAACCCTTGCTATGCACCCCAGAATTTTGTTCACTTCTGTAGTCTCTCTCCTGCATTGGGCAGTGTTGTCCATGGTTACTGTTATCATTACCCCTAGGTCCTTCTCCTCTTAGTGATCCCCAGCTTTACCCCTCCCAGTCAGTATTCTCACCATGGGTTCTTCACACCAAAGTGCATAACCTTACACTTCTTTGCATTGAACCCCAGCTGCCACCTCTCTGACCACTCCTCTTGCTTGCTTAGGTCCTCTTGCAGCTGCTTCCATCCCTCCTATCCATTCACCACTGCTCCGATTTTGGTGTTGTCGTCTAACAGACTTATCTTGTTTGCTACCCCATGTGCAGTGTCTGATATGAAAAGCCCAAACAATACTGGCCCCAACACAGAGCCCTGTGGAACCCCACTCATCACCGGCCTTGGCATTGAGAGCTCCCCTCTCACCACAACCCATTGCAGCCTCCTACTCAGCCAGTTTGTAATCCAGTTCATAATTTTTGCTCCCAGCCCTACACAAGTTAGCTTCCTCCCAAGCTGCCCATGAGGCAAATTATCAAAGGCCTTGCTGAAATCCAAGTAAAGATTATCGACCACATGACCCTTATCCAGCTCATCTGTCACTCAGTCATAATATTGTATCAGGTTGGTCTGACAAGACTTCCCTGACACAAACCCATCCTGCTTCACATCCTGGAGGCCACTGTCCTCCAGGTACAACACTAGTCTTTCCTTTAGTATTGTTTCCATGAGTTTGCACACTATGGAGGTGAGACTTACCAGGTGATAATTACCCGGGTTATCCCTTGGTCTGCTCTTGTGTAATGGTACTACATGTGCCATCCTCCAGTCCAGTGACACACATCCCGACTCCAGTGAGGTGCTGTACAGATCTGCCAGTGGCTCTGCCAACACATCCACCATCTCCCACAGCAGCCTGAGGTGGATACCATCGGGCCCTGGTGCCTTGTCTGCCTTCAATGCCCTCAGTTCCTCTAGGACTTACTTGCCTCAATTCTTCCATCTGTTGCCTCCTCTCCCCTTGTCTCCACCCTCCCAGTCCATGGTGGTAGTGGTCCCCCCTTTTCTTCTGTGAACACTGAGCAAACGTATTCATTCAGTGCTTCTGCCTGCTCCTCACCCTTTTCTGTTCACTCCCCACCCCTTTTTATCCTCACTATTATCCCTTGCACTTCCTTTTCTCCCAGATGTATCTGAAAAAAGTCTCCCCCCCCATTAATACCCTGCCCTAATCTTAGCTCCCTCTGGGCCTTGGCTTCTCTCACTTTTCTGTTCACCTCCCTGGACCATCTTGCATACTCCTCACTGTCCACTTCCTTTCCCATCCTTCTATACCCTGGAGCACCTCTCATTTTGCTGTCACCACTTCCACTACCTTGCTGTTCAACTAGCATGGTTTTCTTGCTCTATTCCTTTTACTCTGTGTCTTGGGGAAGGCTTCTGTTGCCTCTGTAATCCCCTGTTTAATAATATCCCATTTCTGCTCTGCATCCATCTCCTGGCTCATGCCATCTAGTTTCCATTTCAGTACTTTCTACATCCTCCTAAAGTCTACCCCCCTGAAGTTTACTACCTGAGTAACTGATTTCTCTGGCTCTCCACACATCGTGATATTAAACCACACCGTTTGGTGATCACTGTCAGCTAGTGGGTCCTCCACCTTCATTTCCCTTGCTGCCTCCCCATTTGACAACACCAGATCTAAAGTTTTCGTTAGCCTAGTAGGTACACTAACCAACTAAGTCAGGAGACCCTCCTAGTTTGCATCCAGCAGCACTTGCTCCCTAGCATTGGAGGTGTCCGGAATGCTCCAGTCAACCTCTGGCAAGTTGAAATCCCCCACTATGACCACTTTCCCTTTTCTACATACCTTTCTGATTTGTCCTGCTAATTCCTTGTCAAGCTCCTCAGCATGCCTCTCAACTGTCCCTGATTTTGCCTCAAAATTTTACTATGTCCCTCCAAAAAATGGTGTTTCTGTGACCAAACAGTGAGGGTTGTAACTACATAACAATGTCAAAAATTAAAGTTACAGACTTGTTCTTCCTTAGAAAATGTATTTTGCACCAATGCCCTTATTACACCAGCTTCCTGAGTGGATATCACCAATTTTGAAGATGTGTTCCTGATTTTAGTCCTTTGTCCCTGATTTTTTTAAGCCTTGTCCCTAATTTATGAGGCAGGTGGTTGAGAGGTATGCTCCTCAGACTGGGACAGTGGCCTGTATACTACCCCAAACCTCAGTTTCCTACACCTTGAGTCCAGGTGCTGCAGTCAGATTGCCTCTATTCTCCTTTCTTCCCCCTCATGCCTTGTGCATTTGATCCTGCCCCTCACATAGACTGCCACCCCACCAGCCCTCCCTTACTTCCAGTCTTTCCTGTATACTTTGAATCCTGGGATTGTCAGATAACAGTACCAGTGCTCAGTTGCACTCATTTCTGTGACAGTGGTAATGTTCACCCTCCGCACCGCTAAGAGTACCTGTTGCTCAGCAGATTTGTTGCCTAAGCTTCTTGCATTCAGCAAGATCACCCTCCATCCTGCCCCCTTCCCTTCATTGGCCTCCATATCCTTTTTTCTACTCCCTCCTTTTTCAGCCACCCAAGTCCTTCCCTGCAAGCCTGGGGGGGTAGGCTGTGACTCCACTCTATTGGATCCCTGCCTACATGCTGTCCACTTGCCACCCCCCATCTAGTTTAAATCCACCTTTGTCACAATATACCTCCCCAGTCTTTGCTTTAATACCTCCTCCCCCCCACTCAGGTGCAGCCTATCCCTTGAAAGCAGATTGTTATTATAACAGGTACTGCCCCAGCCACCCACAACCCCATATCCCTTAGTTTGACACCATTCTACCAACCATGTGTTCAACTCCCTTATCCTCTCCTTTCTCACTGTGCTTGTGCAGGGTACTGGGAGCACCTCGGAGAATGCTACAGACTCACAGTCTCCTCGCACAACCTTCCCACTTCCTCAATCCTCTCCTTTGTTACCTCCACCATTTCTCCTGCTAAGGTCATTTATCCCGACATGTACCACAATGTGTGGTTTCCTCCTACCCCTCCTTACTCACCTTAGGATTGCCTGTCCTGCCTTGTCTGCCTTTAATCCTGGTACGGACTCCACCCATATCTGACTGTACCTCTCCCCCTTGCTGCCCCATCTGATCCCCTTGGGTATGGAGTCCCCCAACACTAGTACACCTCCCTCCTCTTTCCTTGTGCCCATCACCACCCCCCACCCAGGTTCTCATTTCTGGGGCCACTCAAGATGGTGCTTTTACCATGTGTCCCAGTTCCTTCCCCCTGCCCTTCTCAATTAAGAATCCTCCCCTCCTCCTGTTTGACTGCCAACCTTCTGCTACCTCCTCACCTCTCCTAGTATTATCCCTCCCCCTCACTTGCCATGCTCAGACTCTCCACTAGTAATGTTCCTCTCTCTCTCCCTTCTCTTTGTGAGTACTATCCCTTGTGTAATCTCCTCCTGCATCCTCTTTCCCATGTGTTGCTAGTACAGCAAACATGTTCCCTCCTTGCTTTGCCTTATTGTGTGTTTCCTCCTCCCTCCTACCTACTGCTGCTCCTCTTTTTCTAGGTCCTACTAGAGTCCAGCCTTCATCAACTGGCTTCCTGTCTACTGTGCCTCCTCCCCTTGACCACTCCCTTGCCCCACTGTTCCTTCTCTGTGGTTCCTCCACAATACACAATCCTCCCCTCCTTCCTCAACCTTCCCAGCTCCCTGCCAAGCCACTGAACCTATTCCTCAAGCCTCCTTAGCCCGTGGCATATGGGGCACCCTCCCTGCCTCTACAGCATGTTCATCTGCATTGCTTCCCCACAACCATTGCACCCTACGATGCTACGCATGGTCCACCCTACCAATACAGCCTCTCCACACCTCTCTTCCTACAGCAAGTAGAATTAATTAATCCTAGCCCAGCCTCTAACAGAAATTGTTATCTTAAATGATCTTGCATGTAGCATAAGACAGCTAACTATAGTACTAACTGGAAACCACAATCCTACTCATAAGGACTATAGATCTACTCATGAGTTATATATATTTATATGTCCTTAAGACTTAGCTCATATGGCTGTTCCTTGTTTCATCCTTCCTGGCCTCTTCAGATCAGTTTGAAGCTCCCCAGGCTCCTCCCTCACAGCCTTCAAACCCAACCCCCATTGGTAATTCAGTACTTCAGCTACAGAAGCCTTTAAGCTAAATTCTACTTTAAACTAAATTAAAAAGAAAATAAAACAATATCAGAACTTACAAAAATCCTCTATACATTAATTTCCTCAACAGCAAGTAGAATTAACTAATCCTTCTCTCCTGTAGTTTTTTACAGTTACTTCAGCCACAGAAGCCTTTAAGCTAAATTAAAAAGAAAATACAACAATATCAAAACTTACAAAAATCATCTATACATTAACTCCCTCAACAGCAAGTAGAATTAACTAATCCTTCTCTCCTGTAGTTAAAAAAAATAGCAAAACTCACAGAAATCTTATCTACAGCCAGCAAGCAGACTTAACCCATCCTTCTCCCCTGCAGTTTGATGGCTTAGTCAGAATTTAAAGGCTTTGTGGGTGGACACGTCTGGGCATGTCCTGTGCAGTCACTCCTGCCACAAAGTTATGTACAGTATTTGTTACACTGCCACTATTGAAATTATCTTATAATCTGTGCACAGTGATTCATCATGTCTATTTTTCTACATGTAATTACTTATTGACTTTTGTAATTGATTTGACCTACAATTTTCAAATGTTTTTATGTTACCTGTGATTTAAGGCACTGCAAGCCTCCAGGGTAGGAAGTCCTATAAATAAACATACTACTACTATAACAACTACTAATTGACCCCACATAAGAAATGCCAATGATCTCTGCTTTATATCACCTGTTTATATAATGTCTGTGCTGTATCATTAGATAACTGCCTATACATTTATTTGTAAAATGTTCCCTAATGGACCTTGCTTCTATCAGGGCAATGACATGAAACATATAGCTTCAACAGCTTTCATTGCTAAACAGGGCATTGACTGGATCAAAACACTGCTAGAATAGAGCAGCATCTCATTTCGTTGTTTATGTACAGCATTAAACCTATGGTATCATATTGCATGAGGATTCTAACACAATTGATTTAACTAATATAGTAACACACATTAATCCAAAGAAAATACAAAATCACACATGCCCCCACAATGCAAAGCATCATGGACTGCATATGCAAATCACCACAGAATGTTATGCTGGTCCAACTTTAAGCAGAATTGCATGGTGCCGAAAGGCCTTAATCCAAAGAAACTGAGTTGGACTCATGTTAGCATCTCTGCCAAGACAGGAAATCAAAACAGACTTACCCAGATCTTCGGTAAATAAGGTTTATTCAAACCTCCACTGAGTGGCAGTGTTCCTATACATAACTCAGCAGCTTCAATGCATAATGGTGTCTCCAGATACCTACCACAGTTTAAATGATTTTGACAGGGGGCAGCATTTACTTGTTTTGCAACAGCTGGGAGATAAATCACAAGGCAATCTGGTAAGACTATTTCCCCATCTTGGCAGAGGGTTCTCACTCAAATCAAGTTTGGATTAATGGGTTTTACTGAATTGTTACACATCTGATTATGTGCACTGTATCTGAATGTTAGCATTGCTACCATTTGAGTACCTTATTTTGAGAGATATATCTTTTTGTATTCTTTGTCCCCAGAAAGAAATCCACTAGAGATGGTATGAGATGAAACCACTAAAGTGCTGACTGTGGGGTGCACAGAGCTTGTGTCATTCTCCCAGCCTGCAATAAGAATTTTCAGTCCTGAGTTCCAAATGTCACAAGTTATATTAACTTTTCCCTGGTCTAACTTGTACCATTTGGGGAACCATTCTTATGGGAATTGCACGAAACATGTTGTGCAAATTGCTGTAAAGTGAAGAAACTGTCACAACTGTGTCCAACAACATAAAATTGGGTCCAGTGGCAGCTAAGGGGTTTGGCGCAGCTGCACTAAAAATTGGCTTCAACTCAGGGCTTGATGCAAGCCCTACATCAGTCTTTTAAAAATTAGCCCCATATTTTTAAAAATGAGCATTTTGGAAACAATTGTGCTGTTTACTGAAATTATGTATTTTTTGATCATTATTGTTATTAGTGTCAAAGGAACACACCTTACAGTTTTCATCACAATAGACAGTTGTTCATATTGGTTTTACTATATATTCTTACACTAGGACAAGAGAAACTGGCTATCTAGGGTAAGACCACATGCTGAGGCCACATACTAGTAATCCATCCCAATGGAATTGACCCAGAGTTATTTAAGTGTACATATAGCTACTGCATGCCAGACAAGGAAAGACCTTGTCATGCATATAATATTTCACAGTTCTTGCAGGCTTACTATTTAGCCTTGTGGTCCTCATCCTAGAAAAGGTGAAGAACAAAGGCAACAAATGCAATGCGTTAAAGATCCGCATCATGTGAAATCTCAGCTCAAAAGAAGTAAATATTACATGCAGCTATGGTGATCTAGCCACAAGTTTCAATTCACTGGCAACATTTTAAGAGTTCATAGGTTCACAGGAAAATATGAGTTCAGTAGGCTATGGGGCCCTTTACTGAACTCACCATCCATACAGTCATGGGTGGAACTCATACTTCTTGTCTCCCATGTATTCATCAAGCCTAGTTTTAAATATTGTGATATTATGGCTTGTAACAACTTGTTGTGGAAGGCTATTCCATGGTGTTACAATCCTCTGTGGAAAAAAGTTACTTCTCCTGGTTGTTTTATTAATTGCTCTTTTATTTTATAACTATTACTTCTTGTGTTTTTTAACCACCTGTAATGCCAATGCATTAGTTTCCCTTATATATTCATTATTTACTGCTTTATATGTTAGACAAATGTCTCCTCTGATCTGCTTGTATTTAGCTGAAAATAAGTTTAATTTCCTAAGTCTATTTCCATTGCTTATATCCTTTAAGTTTTTGATTTTTTCTGGTGACTTTCATTTGCACTCCCTCAATAAGTTTTTTGCCTCTCTTTGTGTGTGGTAAATTAAACTGGGAACAGTACTTAAGGTGTGGGCACACCAAGCTTGGAAAAAGAGGCAATAACACTTCCGGTTCTGTACTTTTAATATTGGCCAAAATTCAGCCTACAGTTTTATGACTTTTTTTTTACCTTTACTGTGGTATTCATTGCAAAGGTTAGATTTTATGTTATTATTGTGCCTAGGTCTTTTTCTTCAGTTGTTGTTTGCAGTATAATGTTATCCAATTTATAACATAAAAGTGGGTTGTTCTTCCTAAAATATATGACCTTTCATTTATTTACATTAAACTGCATTTTGTTGGCCTTTGTCCGATAATAAAGCTCATCTAACTGTGTTTGTAACAATACGCCATCATCCTTCCTGTTAACAAGTCCCCCTAATTTGCAATCATCAGTGTATCTGCATATCCATGCATTTCTGGATACTTTCATTCTGGTTATCATGACGTTATATAGTATGGGGCCCAGAACTGATCCCTGCAGAACTCTACTAGTCACCCTACCCCAGTTGGATAAATGTCCTTTGACCGACACACTCTGATATTGATCACTCAGCCATGATTTTATCTAGCTAATAATGGGTGAGTGTAGGCCTATCCTATATAGTTCCTGTAACAGTATTTTGTGTGATACCTTGTCAAATGCTTTGGCAAAGTCCAGAAAAATAACATCAAATAAACTCTCCTTGTCTAGAGCTGCACTTACTGGCTCGAAGAAATTATTTGGTTTGCAAGACATGACCTTCAAGAGGTAATTAGCAACATAATCTTAGTAAAACATTACTAGAGCTACATAGAATGATAAAACATTTTGCAGACCTGCATCCATATATAATAGAGTTCATACCCATATCAGTGTCCAATATCGAGTTTAACAGAAGACATTACATGGCATGAGACTTGCACCACAGAGAATCCATGTTACAAGCCTGAGTTCAGGATGCTAGCATGGGGGGGTGAAGAAGTGGATGAGCTGCTAAGTGACAGTCACCATCTTAGATAACAGATTCAAGTTTGTAGAGCAACATTTTATTTCAACATTTTGCTGGGTTGATAGATTTACTTTCCTGCCTAAGGCATATAGCACCCTGGTATATCACACCATGGCTACCTCCTTCCCTCCCTCCTCCAGTCACAGGCCCTACTCACTGTGGTTAATTTACTGGAAATAAAATGTCCAAAGTAAGAGTTCACACAGCCTTATCTTCATCAGATGCATCCATTTCTCCAAAATCTAGCCTTATTTTTCCAATTAGCTTGCCTGCGTCTTCAGGTTTACCAGATATTTGTTGCCTGCCTGCTTAAACCCCTCTGAGACAGGCAGGGTATTTCAGGGAATCAGTAACTTTGAATGCTTTTAATTGTAAGCAAATGGCAGTATATGCCTTGCATCTGTCCTGGGTGGCATAATTGAAGTCTGAATAGAGAGATATCTTTTCTTACTCCATTGACTTCAGAGGGCCAATAAGGTATGCTTATACCAGCACCCAGTCCCATTTGTGGACTCCCACAAGCACTATTGGAAGATTTCTAGGTCTGGTGGGGGGGTCCAGTCTCTTAAGTGGAGTTATTTGATAGACTCTATGGACCTCAGGTACTAGTAGGAGTAGTAGGAGTTTTCTTTATTTTTGGCTCCCTTACTGGGGGGCCCAGGGTGCCATTACAGAGTAATATATCAACTCAATCACATACTACATCTCCCAACATAAACATAACAATAAAAATTTAACCATCACTAATAAATTAATAAATTGAAAGCAGTTAAAATCCTCAGTATAGCCAAACACCTGAGCAAAAAAGGCAGGTTTTTGGGCCTTTTTAAATATTTCAACTGAAGGGGTCTCCTTAATATCCCTCGGTAGTGAGTTCCACATTAAAGATTCAGCCGTCCCAAAGGCTCTGTCCCCAGAAGTTTTTAATTGAGTCCTGAGACCCACCAGGAGGCCCTCATTGGAAGATATTTATTACCTAACACCCTCAGTGATCACTCGCTTGTACTGTGTCACTGGACCTACATGGCTAGAAAACCTCCACCCAAACTTGTCCTCCAGTGTCGTCTCAAGCCTGGTAAACTGAGGCACCTCAAACAACACCTAGCTTACTGGGATTGGTCTCCTATAGCTACTGTTCTGGATATAGGCTCTGCCCTGGAGTTTTTCATCCAAACCTATAACTCAACCTGTGACTTTTTTGCACCCTGTAGCAGACATGTCATCAAAGGCACTGACATCCCTGGATCTTTCAATTCCTACTAGACCAAATGCGGGATAGGGGTATTCTCTGGCACACTGCTCTGGAAACTGGAAAGCCAGCTTATAGGCAGTGCTATCAGGTGGGCAGGAACAAATGCACGTGGAGCATCTGCAAGGCTAAAGCTGATTACTACTGGACTACCCTCACCTCCTCCTGGGGCCAAGGGTGCAAGCTCTGAGACAACCTGAAAGAGCTTAATGGCAAAACTGTAACTGCTCCGCCCTCCCAAATGTGCATAAATGGGTGCATCACCACTGACCCTGAACTCATTGTGAACACGCTGAGCTCCTTGTTTTCTGATCTCAGCAGTGTGCTCTGACCCAACTTCTTTGCCCCATTCCCTCCCATGTACCTCAAAATGCACCAAGCAAGTCCAGATTTAGCAGTGATTCCCTGGACCTTAAACTATTGAGATAAACACTCATTGAAGTACTCTTCCCCCCTCACAACTCTCCTGAACCACTCCCTCTTCTTGGGTCAATTCCAAACAAAGTGAAAAACTGCCCTCATAACACCTATCCACAAGACTGGAGATTGTACCATTCCAGGGAATTACCACCCCATATCAGTACTCCCACCGCTCTTCAAAGCCCTAGAAAAAATCATCACTGCAAAACCTTCTGACCACCTTACCAAGTACAACCTGCTATGTCAGGAACAACAAGGCTTTCACAAAAGCCACAGTACCACCACTGCCATAATAGAATTTACTAATGCCATACACATGTCTCTAGACACTGGGCACCTCTCTGGGGCAGTATTTGTAGACCTGTGAAAAGCTTTTAACACTGCTCACCACTCTCTGCTACTGTCCTCCCTTATCCAACTGGGTCTCTTGCAGGACGATATAGGTTGATTTGCTGATTACCTTTATGGCAGATGTCAGCAAGTAAGGATAACCCACACCCAGTCCTCCCCCCACCCAGTCACATCAGAGGTCCCCCAGGGGTCAATTCTGGTACCCCTACTATTTAGCTTATTTCTCAACACCCTTCCCAATGCCTGCTCTGGTAAACTCCTACTCTATGCAAATGACAGGATACTCTTTAACTCCCATCCTGACCCCTCCATTATCCAATAGGCCCTCCAAAAATCTTTCATGGAGGTCGAGGCTTGATTCTCTAGCCATAGACTTGTTTTAACTATAAAAACATTAAATTGATGTTGTTTGCCCATGCCCAGAATAAACACAGTGGACACCCCCTTCTCATACTTAACTCCCATCATGACACTCTTGAGCAGTTCAGCTGTTACAAATGCCTTGGGGTCACCCTGGTCTCAGGGCTCATGTACCATGAACATGTCCACCTCCTAAGTTCAGTGATCAATATATGCACTGGTCTAACGCACCACGACAAACACTGTCTCCCTCCAGATGGCTTGCAACTAGCGATCTCCTTCTCTGTCCCTAATCGACTATGGAATTCTGATCTATGGTGCAGCTGACAATACTGCTCTCCACCGGATTAGGATTTCCCAGAACAAGGCCTGTCATCTGGCCTCTGGCTGTGACCAACTGACCCACACCTGCACCCTTTATACCCTTACCAATTGGCTCAACTTTGATGGGAGACTGAAATACCAGACCTGTCTTCTGGCAATCAAAATCTCAGCTGGCCTTACCCCCCGGTCTCACACCACTACTTAAACCTGCCAAAACCACCAAGCACACACACAACTCCAAGAAATCCCCCTACCATGTTCCTAGCTGCAAAACAACATTGGGACAAAGAACCTTTCAATATAGGACACCTATCTGGTCGAACACACTCCCCAAAACTTTACTCTAGAAATCCAAACTTGGCTATTTCAAATCCTGTCTTCAGGATCATATCTGGCAGGAAGTTGCCTGTGACTGCTACTAATCTGCCCCTTCTACTCTGTAAGGCCCCTCAGGACAAAATACTTCTTGCACCTATGCTAGTCCTGATCTGTTAACCAGCAAGTGCAGTGTTTTAATCCAGAAGCCTATGTCCTGATGTTTTTTTTTTCTACTGTGGCCTATAACTATGCTGCTCTGTTCATGTTTTCTGTTAACCATGTAATATAGTGATTGCCCAGTTTCTCTGTATTGTAATTTCACAGTATGCTGGTTAATTGCTTTGTTTACCACTATTTGCAATGTTACCTACCTTATGCTTAGCTATGACCCAACTATGCTGTTCTTGTGTTTAACTATGACTGTATTTCTATAACATTCTGATGTGAAGCCTTTGCAAAGAAGTCTCTGACTCAAAGGGTTTTAATTCTGATATGTTTCAATAAATAAATAAAATCAGAGAGAATGAGTGAGACTGTATGGAAGGAAAAAATCACACAGGTAACTAGGACCCAGTCTGTGCAGGGCCTTATAAATTATAACATATCTATCATACAGGAGATGCTCCACTTGACCAGGAGGTAGTGCAGTTACCACACAGCAGGAGTAATGTGACTTGACCTAGAAAGGCCTGTCAACAGTCTCACAGCCATGTTCTGCACCATCTGCTGGTGTCACAGTGCATGTCCATTGACTCCGAAGTAGAGGGCATTGCAGTAGTTGAGATGATATGACTCAGTGGCATGGACCGGTGAATGCAGCTCCTTACAGGGAACCAGGAAATGAATCTGGCTGATATTTCTAAGGAGATAGAAACCACTCTGGATGACCACCAACACCTGAGCCTCAGGTGTCAGCTCTTCATCCAGAATGATGTCTAGATTCTTCACTGGTTCAACAGAGTCAAGATGAGAGGTACCAAGGCAAAGGTTTGATAACCCTTCTGACACTGTTCTTCCCCTTTCAAACATGTTCAAGAACCAGTACATCAGTCTTATTGGGACTGAGTATTAGCCAGCTCAAGGACATCTAGCCTTGAAACTCAATCAAACATTTGTTCAGCATGTTCACCGGCCACTGGTCCCAGGATGCTAAAGATAGAAAGAGCTGAGTGTCAGCTGCATAGCAGTGAAATATAGTTCCATACTGCCTGATGATCTTGCCCATGGGTATGAAGAACATTGAAAGCAGCATGAACAACACAACCAATCCCTAGGGTACCTTGCAGTTCATGTCACTTAGGCATGATGAGAAATTACCCATTACTATACCACACCTTGTGACCTGTCCTGAAGGAAAGACCTAAACCACGTCAAAACTGTGCCAGTGAGTCATATGTATTACCTGAGACTTCCAAAAGCAGCCTATGGTCAATGGGGTCAAATGCAGAGGACAGATCTTGTATCATGAGAATTGATCTCTCTCCTCTATCCCTCACCATAAGCAGACCAATTTTCACCCTGTCCAAAGTGGTTTAAGTGCTGAACCTCAATCAAAACCCTGACTGGAGAGGATGATAAATATGGAAGGTCTCAAGGTGAGCCTCAAGCTGCAATGCTACCACCTGCTCAATAACCTTACCTAGAAAAGGAAGGTTAGAAGTTGGTCTGTAATTTGCTAGGACGTCAGGGTCCAAAGTCATTTTTTTTCAAAAGGGGCCCCCACAGCACACTTTTTAATTCATCTGAAAATACCCTCTCTGACAAAGAATGTCCAACAAACCCAATGAATACTGGACCCAGCTGAGCCACACAGCCCACAAGAAGCTGAGTTGGGCCTGTGTCCAGATCTCAGAAGGCAGGTCACAGCCCCAAGTTCACTCGACCTCCTCTATTAACACCAGCCAAAACTCACTCCACAACCACTGACAGCCATCACAACATCCTGGCACACCACCGTTGGATAGTAACTGTGCAGGAGGGGAGATCTGCCCCAACTGAGGGCACCCTGTCCAAGAAAAAAATGAGCAAACTCCACACATATTGTAAATTATGTCATTTACATGTGCTACAGACAGACTGGGTGTCAGAGCCTGTCCACGACTTGAAAAAGCTGAGCTGGTCATTTTTCCAATGCCACAATCTCTCTGGACAGGAACATTGCCTTCTTACAAGAGATTGCCCTTTACTACTCATCACAGTGAGTAATGAAAGCCAGTTTTTCCTCCTGCACCCTGGACCTCCTCCAGCACCTTTCTAACCTCCATCTCATAGCCTTCACCATCAAACCATGAAGCACTCAGGCATGAAAGCAGAGGATGGACATGAACTGGAGCTACCAGGTCACAGGCCACAGTAACAGCCCTACTATAGGCTGCCACTGCTTCCTCTATGCTTACAGCACAAGCTTCCCATATACCTGAGGTGTCAAGTACCACCAAATAATCCTCTGCTTTCAACCCTCTCAAAGGGGGGTTTCTGACTACCTCCATAGGGAGAGAGGAGTGCCCTGAACTACAACATGATGGTGCAGTGGTGTGACAAACTGATTGGGTCAATCCTGAGGTTCTCCACCTTAAGCCCTATGTGCAATATTAAGTCCTATGCATGTCTGTGCTTGTGGGTCATGCTTAAGTTTGTATCCCACCCTTTGACTTTAAAGTCTCTGGGGTTCTCCCCTTCCACAACTTCAGGAAGATTAAGGAGTCTGATGTTATTAGCCCTTATAAAATTATCAAACACCCCTAGCCAATACCGGAGGGCTCAGTTTTCCTTGATGAGCTATGTCAGGTGGTTGTGGCATGCAAAGCAATGCTTGCCACCTCCTTGGCTTATAAAATGTCCATGGAAGACAGGCTTTCACAAATTTGTAAATGACTCTGAAAATCTGACATTTTCTAGTCCAAAGTGATCAGTCTTTGGTCTAGGGCTCGTACTACTAAAAGAACATCATCATTTGTTGCAACAGTTCCTGTCTCACTTGTGCTGGGCTGGAGCCATATTTTTGGGTTCACCTTCTCAGCTCACCACCAGATTGCCACAAGAGTTTGCTGTAACAGTACAGAAAGTAATCCACCTAGTCAAATAACTTTTACTTGGAAATAAAAGTTAAAAAATAAGGTTTTCAAGATTCATCTAGGAAGACCAGTCTAAACAGATCCTACCCTGCAGGCAGCTTCTTCTGTCCCTTTCAAAATTATGCACTTTTTTATAAAATTCACTTTTAAAAAAAAATGTGTAGTTTGGAGGAAAGTGACATTATTTGAGTAAAAAAAGTGCTGGTGAAATTACACTTGATTTTGGTGAAATTTCCCCAAAATTGCATGAATGCAAGTTTGCCAATTTTATGCAGTTTTGCAAGAATAATATAAATTTTATTCACCACTAATTGAAATGACTGGAAAGCTTTATTTTAGATAAGAGGAAGACCTTGCATTATTTCAGAACAAACTGTATCCCAGACACCTACCAACACAAGAAAAAGACAGAAAAGAAATGAAAACAAAAAAAATCAAATATTTTTCTTTTTTTTAACATGAAAGATTGTATTGAATTTTCTGAATAACAAAAGCTAAATGACAAAACAGGCAGAGTATTAGATAGCATCCAACATTACAGACAGCAAGACTATATACAGTATATAACAACTCATAGGGTCTGCCTTGATGTAACGTTCATATATTCCATGGCAGGAACTGTTGTACAAGAAATGACTAAATGAACTAATCTATACACTGGAATAAAGACATTGAATAGCATAAAAATGAACTTACCAACCTATGGAGGCCTCCCAGTAACAAAACGCAGTTCATAATCCATATCAGAATGTACCATGAACATCAGATTAGAACCAGCAATGTACCAGAGTGTATCCAACAGTCGAGCCCACCTCCCAACATTATAGGGAAACACTGCACCAAAAAATAAAATATTTTTCTTTAAACAAGTTTCATTTATTTCCCTTTGTGGTGAGCTTGTACTTTTAGAGATGCAGCAAAATTTAATTTCAACAGTGAAATTGAGAATTTCACCTTGCAAACTATTTTGTGAAATTTGCTCATTTCTCATAATATTTCATGGGTGCAAAATATGAAATTCCACCAGCAAAATGCAGAATTTTGCTACCAAAATGTGGAATTTCACCTACAGGTGGCAAAATTCCACATTCCTCCAGCGAAGTTATGCATTTCGTGGGCAAATTCTAAATATCAGCAGAAGAATTTCTCATTTTGCACACGCAAAATATTTTGTGAAATGCATTAATATTGTCAAATATTTCACAGAATGCAATTTTCCAATTTCACCCATCTCCATGTACTTATGGAACAAGGATAATGGTTACGTATGGAACAGTGATAATGGTTACTGTGGTCACCCTGGCATCTTCCCAAAAGGGATCATAGAAAAAAATGCAGAAAGGGATCTCTAAGAGTAGTAGTGTTTTTCCCCACCCTCATCAAATGTACAATCCTCCTGACCAAACTCAGTGCATTGTCTTTGAAAAGTCAGTATACTGATATTATGTTACAAAGGTCTTGTTGACAGGTAGGAGAAAATTTAAATGACTTACTCTACCTGAATTAAAAAAAAACTTATAAATGGAATATTTTAATACAGTATAGAGTTTTCTCATAATAAAATGCTTGCACAACTTTCCATACTTTGATACTAGACAACAGCAAGCGGAAGGAGGTGCTGTTAGAACTTTACTACTCTACTGGAACTAAAGAACTAGAACTCTACTACTGGGACCTTCAGTTTTGGGTAGAAACAAATAAACAAACCAAAAACAGTTAGTGTGTTTGTCTCAGTTGGGTGAAGTGAATTTTTATCTGTTCAGTTAGGTAAAGAAGGAAACCGTGAATTGGGGGAGTGGCTTAGGCAGAAGGAAGCCAGGTATTTTGGATTTAAAAACTGCACTAGATAGCTTTTGTCAGAGAACAGCAAGAGGAAGGAAGTGCTGCTAGAACTTTACATAGAAACATAGAAACATAGAACTACTCTACTTAGACTATATAGCCCTCCACCCCTCCCCTCCACCCGGCCCCACCCATAGCCAGTTTTACTTTTATAGGCACAGGATTTGACTGACAACAGAAACTTCCTGTTTGGGAGCAGGAAGGGAGTGATCACAGAGGCACAAAAGACTCACCGTCCTAGAAGGGAAAGAGTAGCTCTCCACACCCTGCAGCTGCTGGAGGTCTGACTCTGAGCAAGTAAGAAGGAGACTACTGAGGAATATAGGAACTTCCTGTCCCAGAACAGGAAAATCAGGACCTTTAAGGACATAGAGGCAGTAGAAAAGCAGGGGAAAAAATACATGAAAATAAAAAAAATATATAATAAACAGAGAGAGAAAAGAGTAAGTATACAAAATAACAGTTAAGGGGCCACAAATAAGATATGGTGGGAGTGATGCAGTACAGTGGCTGTGGAGCAGCAGTCTTCTGGGAGACATTCTGGAAGATGCAGTGTTGTCCCATCTGCAGTCACCTCTCTGGGCTGAGGGAGGAGGTTGAGTTTGCCAAGATTCAGGGGATCTCCTCTCCCACCCAGGGACCACCAGGGCCACCACCGCTGCCTCAGAGGTTACCAAGAAAGAGGAGCAGTTGGACCACACTGGGCTCAGGGAGGGTGAGGGTGGTGGAACAGAGGCACATTCCTCCAGTTGTTCCTCTCCATTATTCATATGCCATTCTGGCACAGTGTGGTTCGTCTGTGGAGGCACCCACAGTGGAGACCAAGGAAGATACAGGGAACCTCCACAAAGGAGATCCACAGGAGGGTGGCATTTTACCCCACAGGGGAAGGAAACAACTGCTGGTGGGAACTCCATTGTTAGGAGGGTAGAACTGGGGGAAGGATGGGAAAGGGAGGTAAGTGCCTGCTTGGTGCCATGGCTTAGAGGGACAGGGACTGAATCCTAAGGGTTGCAGTAGCAGCTGCTTGCCAGAGAGAGATGAATGTCATTGTCCACCTAGGGACAAATGACCTGGCTCAGAAAGGGCCTTACACAAGTAGCATACACAGTAACCTTCTTGGAGGTGCTGCCTGTCTATGGCATGGGTGAGACTAGGGTGCTCTGCACCATGGGATTCAATCAGTGGTTAAAAAGCTGGTGCAGAGCTCAGGGTTTGGGCTTCAATGGGGACTGGGGGTCCACCTGGATGGATGCAGCCCTTTACTGGTGCTATTGTCTGCATCTGTCCAGAAGGGGAACCAGGATCTTAGGTGATAGGTTTAAATGCTTCATTGGCAAGCAATTAAACTAGCCAAGGGGGGAGGCAAAAAAAAGGACCAGGTAAATTCTAGCCCCCACCCAAAAATCAAAGTAGGTAGTGAGGTAAACACCAAGATAGAGACGTCAATAGGGAGAAAGGCAGGGTTAAATGGAGAAAAAGGCAAAGGCAGTAAGGACAGAGATGGGGCAAAAAAAGGGGTAAGGACATCAAAAAATAGAGTGTAATCAGTACCAATGCCCAAAGTCTAGGTAACAAGCTCCCTGAACTGCTGGCCTTGATGGAAGAGGGATGCCTGGATATCATGGCAGTCACAGAAACATGGTACACAGAAGGAGCAGGACAGATAACTGTACCAGTTAAAGCAGAAGGAAATGGGGAAGGTAATCAGACCAGCAAAGGCCCAAACCAAGAAAAAGATAGCTAACTCAGTTAAGAAGGGAGATACAACCTTTTACAGCTACATTAGGGAGTGAAGAAAGAAAAAGGGAGGGATAGTGAGGCTGAATAAAGGGGATGGTGGGTGTGCAGAGAAGGGCAATGAAAAAGTAGGGATACTGAACAAATACTTCTGCTCAGTGTTCACAAAAGAAGAGGAGGGGAAGGTACCTAGTCCAATCAATAGAAGCACTATGGATAGGGGTTCAATCCCAGTCCTTTCACAGAAGAAAGGGTTCTGAAAGAACTCCTGAAACTGAAGGTGGACAAAGCAATAGGACCTCACGGTATTCACCCCAGAATTCTAAAAGAACTAAGGGGAGAACTAGTAACACCACTGACTACCCTTTTTAACAAATCATGGGAGGTTGGTGTGGTATCTGAGGACTGGAGGAGGGTGGATGTGATTCCCCTTCACAAATGTGGGGGCAAGACAGGAGGCAGGAAACTACAGACTTGCCAGTTTGACCTCAGTAGTAGGTAAAATGATGGAATCACTTCTGAAGGAAAGAATTGTTGAGTACCTAGAGGCCAGTGGGGCACAGGACCCAAGGCAGCAAGGATTCACAGCAGGAAGGTCATGTCAGATGAATCTAATCAATTTCTTTGACTGGGTGAACAAGGTAGTAGACCAGGGAGGGACTGTGGACTACCTAGACTTTAGCAAGGCATTTGACAGTCCCACACAAAAGATTAATAAACAAATTAGCCAGCCTGGGAGTGGGTCCCAGGGTGGTATCCTAGGTAAAACATTGGCTGGACAGCAGAACACAAAAGGTAGTAGTAAACAGTGCCCACTCTGAAGAAAGGGGGGTTAGTAGGGGGGTACCTTAGGGTTCAGTACTGGGTCCAGTCCTTTTTAATGTCTTTATATGTGACATTGCAGAGGGACTGAAAGGAAAAGTATGCCTCTTTGCAGACAACACAAAGATCTGCAACAGGGTTGATACACAAGGGGGGTGGAAAGGATGAGAAGGGACTTGGCAAGGTTGGAGAAATGGTCAGAAATATGGCAGCTTGGATTCAATGCAAAGAAGTGCAAAGTAATGTACCTGGGAAACAAAACCCCAGAGGAAGAGTACACAATGGGGGGGGGGGTGGTACTAACAACAACAGAAAAAGAAAGGGACCTGGGGGTAATCATATCAGATGACCTAAGGGTTAGCAAGCAATGAGAGAAGGCAGTAGGGATGGCTAGAGGGATACTGGAATGTATAGGGAGAGGCATCACCATTAGAAAACAGGAAGCTGTAACCCCTCTGTATAGACAGTTGGTGAGACCCCATCTGGAGTACTGTTTCCAGTTCTGGAGACCCCATCTCTGCAAGGACATAGACAGGATGGAGGCAGTCCAGAGGAAGACAACTAAAATAGCGCAGAGTCTGCAAAAGAAGCCATATGAGGAGAGACTAAAGGAGCTTAATATCTATACCCTTGAGGAAAGGAGGGAGGGGGGAACATGATAGAAATGTTTAAGTACCTCAAGGGAAATAATAAAGTCCAAGAGGGTAGTATCTTTCAGAAAAAAGAGATGTGCAATAACAAGGGGACACAATTTGAAGATAGAGGGGGGATGGCTCAGGGGCTGTGTGAGGAAGTACTTTTTCACAGAGAGGGTAGTGGATGCATGGAATGGCCTTCCTGGGAAGGTCACGGATATAAAAACAATGAGGGAATTCAAGAATGCATGGGACAGACATAAGCCAATTCTTGTGGGGGGGGTAGAAAGAAATAGACTGTTGGTTAACTAGGATCTGTAGCTTATCCAGTAGGTAGGGGAAATGAGCAGACTAGGTGGGCCAAACGGTCCTTATCTACTGTCAGAGTCTATATTTCCATGTTTCTACTTCAACACAAACCAGTCACACTACAGTACTATCAAATATGGGAACTTCCTATTTATTATGAGACCATGGCTCAAGAAACAAGCATTTGTCAATGCCGAATGTTGCTTGCTTCTATGTGCTGTTTAGGTATTTGGAAGTCATTGGAGTGTAAATATTGAAAATTTGTGAACTTACGAGTGTGCGTAGGAACTGCGCAACGCACGCTCGTAAAACAGTCATTTTTAGGAATTTTTTCACCAAATTTTCAACATAGCCATTTTAAGACCTCTGCTCATGAACAGTGTCACTGTGATTTTGTTAATGTGTCCCATACATTGAGTTTGCACACTGACCTACGCCATTGTGCTTCCCCTTGAAGTGAAACACATTTTGGGCAGGAGTAGTGAAAAATGACAGCTGTACAGCTCATAAGGAGGTGTGGTAAAATGGCAATGTTGAAAATCTGGAGTGAAAATATTGAAAATTAGCAAACTTAAGAGCGTGCGTGGGAACTGTGCACAGCACACTCGTAAAACAGTCATTTTAGAATTCTTTCACCAAATTTTCAACATTGCCATTTTAAGATCTCTACTCATGAACAGTGACACTGTGATTTTCTTAATGTGTCCATACACTGAGTTCAGACAATGACTGCGCCATAGTCGCCACATGGGTGAAACATGTTTTGGGTGAGATGTGAAAACACAGTTGTACTACTACAAGAAAGTGAGAAAATGGCAATGTTGAAAATCTGGAGTGGAAATATTGAAAATTACAAACCCACGAAGCGTATGGAACTGCGAGCAACGCATTGCCAAACAGTCATTTTAGGAATTTTCACCAAATTTTCAACATTGCCATTTAAGACCTCTGCTCATGAACAGTGTCACTGTGATTTTCTTAATTTGTCAGTACATTGATTTACACTCAACTGCACCATTCTGCGCTACATGGGTGGAAACATTTTGGGAGAGATGTGAAAATGACAGCTGTACTGCTCATAAGAAGGTGTGGTAAAATGGCAATGTTGAAAATCTGGAGTGAAAATATTGAAATTTAAGTGAACTTATGAGCCTCGCGTAGGAACTCGCCAAAGCATGCAGTAAATAAAACAGTCATCTTTTGGAATTTTGGCACCAAATTAACATGGGGTTTCGGGCCCCTCCATGAATGATGTCAATGTCATGGTAGTATTCAGGCCCAAAGGGTGATTTCACAGTCACTGCATGAAATCACTGAATAACGCCATGACAGTGACATCATTCATGAGAAGGGGTCCCAAAAACCCCATGTTGAAAATGTGGTGCAAAAATTCCCAAAATGGCTGAGATATGCAATAAGTTGAAACCCCTATCTAGCCCATTATACAGCTTATGGCATTTCCTCAGTTGGCGATTGACTTTGAAAGAGTGCAGGCGATGTTCCCGGTCCACCAAAGCTCGTTAGGCGAGTCTGGAGTAGTATGGGGTGAGGGTGTGGGAGCTGCTGTGTGCAGTGGGTGGGTGCGGTTGTGGGAGGGGGGGAGATGCACTTGAGGACCGCTTTTGTCTTACAGGTAAAAAAAAACGTTGTGGGACCATTTGCCATGCTGGGGTGGGCTCCCCAGCGTGGCACAAGGACATTGGAGGGCGTTCAGCCAACGGGGATTGGGCACCCCTGTCAGCAAGGACTGATTGCCACACTGGGGTGGCTCCCAGCGTGGCACCAACTACTAAGGGGAGATGGCGCAGCTCAGCCGGCAGGATTGGAGCACCCGTCGGCTATACGAATCGTCTTGAGGGGCCGCATGCCTCTTGAGTGGGGAGGCTGTGTGTGAGCAGCTTATCACTGCTCACTCCAAGTGTAGCTCCCCCTTCAACTGTATGCCACTGCATTTTGGAGTGTGTCACACACAGCTCCAAAATGCATTGGCTTACAGGGGCCGCGCCTGCCAGCACACTGCCTGAATTGGAGGAGGAGGTGACACACCTCTGAAATCTCCGATGATGGCACTATGTTTCTTGCACTTGCGTGCAAGCAACATAAAAATGTTGTAGGCCTTAAGTTTTCTCAAACTACTGTACTGCATAATAGTACAGTATATAGTAAGCACATGTAGTTAGCTAACAAATCCCACATGCATTCTGGTCTACTGAATTTCATAAACATATCAATTAAACATTTTCTGGCCTCCCTAGCTTGCTTCCGTATCAGTGAACTTTTGTGCCAGTAGTGTAACACCCTCCCCAAAACAGCTGTAGAAATAGCAGAAGCAAGAGTCATACTGGAGCATGAGTCCCTGAGACACTTCACTGTGCAGATTCCTTGATCACAGTGATGGCTGTTTCAATGCAGCAATCTGTTGCTAATGGAGACTACTGTACACAAAGGTAAGTACAATGAGTGCTGTGTACTGAGATCTAAAATACTTAGAAAGCATTTAACATTAAAGGATTGATACTGTATGCTATTAGGACTAAACCACATGACTCTCATATCACTGCAATGGACCACCAGATTGACTATAACACACATGGAGGTCCCACCGGGAGGGGGACAGCTGTAGGTGGCATGGCATGGCATGGCACATTAGCAGTTTTTGAGTGATGGCACCCCACTACCACCTGCTCAGTTTTGTAGCAGGGGTGGTGTACAAGGATCCTTATGACAGACAATGGGTGGTGATTGAGCATCAGGTGAATGAGTTCAAAGTGAATCATGATATGAAAAGTACATTACATGCTGCTGTTCTGTTTTTGTGATACTAAGGTGCACTTTGTGCACCAGTGTCTTTCAGACAGATAATAATGGGATGACCTTGTGAATACTGCACCATCAGAGGGGCACCTGAACCAACCTTCCATGGTTCAGAATTCCCCATCGCATCCACCATTCCCATACCACCCTGACTCCAAATTTAAATAAATGCAATTTTCCCCAAATTGCTTTTCCTTGCTTGTTGTTACTCTACTTTGCATCTAAAACTGTTTATTTTGTTACTGATCATCCCACCTTACAGACACCCAGTGTTTGGTCTTTAATGTGTTTTTGAAAGTTAAGATAGATAGATAGATAGATAGATAGATAGATAGATAGATAGATAGATAGATAGATAGATAGATAGATAGATATAACAGCAGTTGGCAATTTTCTGGATAAAATAAACTACATTTAGTGGCTGGAAACATGATATTTGAGTGTACAACCCTAACCTGATCCTGGACTGCAGCCAACTACTCCCCACCTTTCTTAACATTCAAACTGAATGCACAGGCAATTACATTTTTAATAATTTTAATCCATTAATAATGTGATCAGGAAATTAGAAGAACAGAAAAAAGATAAACATTAAAAGGTAAAAACAGGGAATTTAATAAAAAAAAAGAAAAGGGGAGCATGTGGATCCTTCATGCATCAGAGGCCTTATCTGCTGGTGCCTCCTCAATTTATTATTTTAACCAGGAAACTCATGCTTTGCAGATAACAGATTGTTTCCACATGCATCCTGTGGGATAAGGGTATAGAAGGTAATAAAAGTAGAAATAAATAAACAGTAATAAACAGCATTTCAAAAATGATAGACTTATACAAGCAGGATAGTACAGTCAAAAGAAGCATACTCTTTAACACTGTAAGGCAAAACAGTACAACAACATACGTGTGGTAGATAAAAACTCACTTTGGATAAGCAAGAGGAAATTGTTCAAACAGGCTTAGTGGTGGGAAGGAGAGCAGTATTTCCACAGGAAAATAAGAAGGGGGAAATGAGATCAGATAAGGTAAGGGGTAAGAGGAGCACATGGCTTGGCACTTACCAAGATGGCTGCTTAGTTTTCTCTCTCTGAACACCCCTAACATTGATCAAAAATCATCCACCTCACTACCCAACTGCACACTTCTGGGACTTGTCCATTTCACTGCATAATAACCTAAGGAGTAAAATGGTACCTGTTCTGTGTGATTCGGTCCAGTAATTGCTGAGATGTTGTGTGGGGGCTTTACCACAGTGATCCTGTCAGTGGGTTGGAGGCAACACCAAGATGGCAAACTTGGACAATGGAGCATCTTCAATGGCCCTGACAGAAATAAAGGGAATTTTTGAGCAACTCATACAGCAAATCAACAAATTATAGATATTGGCTCAGTGTACCAATGCAAGCTTTGTACTGTACAAGGTGCTGATTGGGTTAATGTTAACTTTTAATAATAATAACTTTATTTTTATGGCACTTTCAAAAACCAAGGTGCAGAACAAATTATAAAACACATCATACAGCTCAGTGTCCTAAAAATATAAAACAGCAATAAAACCACTGATACAATCAGAAAGAGAGATTAACCACTGAATGCTTGCTGAACAGTGAATTGCCATTGCAAAAGATAGCACAGAAATACTAATTTCACACCTTGTGGACCTAGATAGAACTATCCAGTTACCATGGGACAGAGTGGTGGACCTTGAGAACTGAGGATGACATAATAATTCATGCTTTATGGGTTTTCAGACTAGTGCAATGGAAAAAATGCCAATCTTTTCCTACAGAGAGCTCTGGCTGAATTGTTATCATTGAATTGTCCAGTGAACATAAAAGTGGACAGCTCACACCAGTCCCTAGCTCTCCCACTCATACCCGTGGAAAGACTGAGACCACTCCTGGCAGGATTCCTCAGATTTTCTGATAAGGAACTCATAATGAAAATGGTTAGAGAAAAAGGTTACTATCCTGATGAGAATGCTCACTTAAAATTTCGTAGGACCTATATTTTGGGTCACTCATTGGATCTGGTCTTCTTACTGGGCATGGAAAGTGCTGACCTGGTAGTGGAACCAGTCAGATGGTCTGACCATCACACTATCAGGTTCAGTTGCCAGACACCCCCTATAGGTCTGTCCCTTTGGAGATGATCCAGTACTTCCCATTAAGGGATGTAATCCCAGATGACCTAGTGGTGGTGCTGGACCTATTGGGATGTAAATGTGCAAACATGGGTCCAGAATTTCTACTACAGGCCTATAATAAGGCCATGGTGGCAGCCCTGCATTCCATAGCTCCTGTCTGGGTTCACTCCCTCTCCCTTCATCCTCAGTCCCCATGGTTTGATAGGACTTTGACAGAGATGAAGAGAGTGGGGTGAAGGCTAGAGTGATGTTAGTGAAAATCAGGCCTAGATGCCGACAAGTTTAGATTGATGACACATTATGTGGACAATCAGTTGGCGATTTCCCATAAGAAGTCAGAATTCCAGTCCAAGGAGATCACTGCAGCATGGAACCTACTGGATCAGCTTTTTTGCACTGTGGACAGACTATGCAATCCAACTTGTCTGCAGTTGCGAAAAGCATTGTCACAGTATAAATGTGATGAGTTTGCTCAATTCCTTTCAGATAAGGTTGCTGGCATTGGGAATAAGATCTGTTTGGAACATTGTAAGGGGGGTTGCAGTGACTAGTGGGAGGTCGCATAACCTCAGTCTGGTTGGTCAGCATTTGACTAGCTGGCAATCTCAGATGTCATGATGATCATCCAGAGTATGCAGCCAATCTTCTGTAGCTTGGATCTGGGCCCAGCCCACCTCTTTGTGGGGTGTGTGGATGTCATTGGCCCAGTCCTGGTGGAGATAATCCAGAGCTCATTAGAGACTGGGGAATTCCTTGATTCTTTGAAAGAGGCAGTGGTGACTCCCCTTCTTAAGAAATCTTCTCTCAATCCTGGCTGTCTTGCCAACTACAGGCTCATCTCTAACCTATCCTTTTTGGGTAAGGTTATTGAGTAGGTGGCTGCACTGCAACTGGAGGATCATCTTGCCACCCATGGACATGGGGACATAATATCCCAAGACGTTATGCCGTGTGCATATATCAGACTGCCAATACAGCGTGATATATTGCATGCAGCATAACTTTTTTTTATGCAGGGGACTCTACTCCCCGCAATCCCCTTTATGGAGGGCTGCACCTCCTGAACCCACCCCCAACTAAAATATCTAACTCCGGCAGGGGGGAGGTGTCAGTAAATATTGCACAAAGTGTGAAAAAAAAGAACATTTCTATGTGTCTGGGACCGGGAATCGAACCCAGTCCCAAATGCTCTGCCTTCTTCTTTTCCTGCCAGTGGCACATCCCTTCAAGCCATGGCAGCTGCTTGGCAGAATCCCTTCCCCACAGAGGTATTATACTCTGCCTGTGACAGTGAGGAGATGTAGTATCACGACTAGAACAATTTGCGATATTGTACCCTCTGGCCGTCCTATACTGCACTGTTATTTTTGGGGGGTTTTGTTGTATGCTATTAAGAGTATGACATATTGACCCAGTAGGCCATCCATGACATCTATGATCCCTTCCAGTCAGGTTTCAGGAAAAAGCTCAGTACCCAGACTGCCATTGTTTTGGTGCTCATTGACATCCTTGTCACCAGATATTGGAGGAGCCACACTATCTTGGTCCTTCTTGATCTCTCGGTGGCATTTGACACTGTGGAACATGGGGTATTGCTTGAATGCCTGCAGCAGGTCTGTGGACTGTCTGGTTTGAGTCCTCAGATGGTTCCATTCTTTCCTCACTGACAGATTTCAGAGATTAGTGTCAGGGACTTATTCCACTGATACTTTCTCCCTGCTATGTGGGGTCCTGCAGGGCTTGGTGCTTCCCCCATGTTGCTTGCAGTGTACATGTTGCTGTTGGTGGACATTGTAAGCTAGTATGGACTGAGTCTTCACTGCTATGCAGACGATACTCAGCTGTACATGTCCTTTGCACCTGGCCAGGATGTTGCACTCTCGGTATTTAACATCTGCCTACTCAAGATTCAAAATTGGATCAGTGCCAACTGTCTGAAGCTGAATTCTGACAAGACTGAGGTTTTTGTTGTGGACCCAGGTCACTGAGTAGAGGGGCCTTCAGCAGGGTGAGCATCTAGTCTGGTACTGGGTGACAGCCAGCTGAGGACCTCTGAATGGGTGCATAGTTTGGGCATTATCCTTGACGAGGGATTGACCCTGAAGTTTCAGGTGTCATCCGTGGTCAAGACCTAGTTTTACTATTTGAGGAATATTGCTCGGATTAGGTACCTGGTTCCACCTAGTGACCTGCCAATATTGGTCCATGTCTTTGTGACCTCTTTCTTGGATTATTGCAATGCCCTTTACCTAGAGCTACCAGGGGTTGATATCTGCCATCTGTAGGTAGTGCTGACTGTGTCAGCCAGGTTACTGACTGGGCTTTCTTGATCCAGCCATATTACTCCTGTGCTGTATGTGCTGCATTGGCTGCCAGTGCAATGGCGGATCACCTTTAAGGTTGGCTTGCTGACCTACAGAGCCCTACATGGACAGGGTCTGAGTTACCTGCAAGAGCTTCTTTGCCCCATCATCCCCTCCACTTCCTCCATTCCACCTATGAGGTATTGCTAGAGGTTCCCAGGGTACAACTGAAAACATCTGATGTTCATTTGCTTGCCTTTTTAGCACCTATTCTGTGGAATTCTCTACCTTATCAGGTTCGAGAGTGCCAGACCATGGAAAGCTTCAAAACAGCACTTAAAAAACATTTATTTAATCTTGCTTTTGTGATTAACTCAGAGTTATTAGCTGATTTGAGCTTGATACTTGTACAGCGCCTTGATATTTGAATTATGCTTTATAAATAAAATTATTTTATTTATTATTATTATTCCATGATATATCAAACTGCAGAATGGTGTAGATTATGGCACAAAAGGCCTTTATGGAACTCAATAGTGCCTTACATCCTGAGATATCCTGTAATTCTACGTATTACCAGGAATGGTGCATCTCAACAGGTTGATACACCTGAGGCAGCAGAGGCTTATCTCTGTCAGTCTGTGGTAGAAGCCTTATAGAATTGCTTTCTCATGTAGTTAGTTACTGATCAAACTAGCCAGAACACCATCTTGGATGTGGTTTTCACCTACTCAGAAACAGTTGGGGCAGTCAGGGTTGGGGAGCTGCTGTCTAACAGTGACCACAATGCTGTTTGGTTTGAATTATCCCTGAGGGAGGTCAAATCTCAGTCCAGGGAAGAAGTCCTAACTTTCAGAAAGATTAATTTTGACAAACTAAGGGATCTTACCAGAGATAAATTAATTAAGATGCACCAGCAGTTTGAAGTAGAAGAAATTTGGGGATCAAGTAAAGAAACCATCTCAGAAGCCACATAGATATGCATAAAGACAGTGACAAAAGGGAATAGACACAAATGTCCCACATGGTTCAATTGTCAAGATAAAACAGCCATTAAGGCCAAGAGAGAGGCCTTCCTCAACTTCACAAGGAAGCAGGGAAATGACCTATGGGAAGATCATGTACAGAAGAATAAGGAGGCTAAGTAGGCAGTGAAGCAATCAAAGGTGGCAGCAGAACATCAGATAGCAAAAGGAGTCAAAGAGGGGAAGAAGCAGTTCTTCAAGTATTTACAAGAGAAGAGAAAGAAAGCTGGAATGGTAGTTAAACTTAAAGATGGGGACCAGATCATGGAAAAAGATAGACAGAAGGCCACCATTCTGAACAAATACTTATGTTCAGTGTTCACCAAGGAACACAGTGGCCTATGCCTGACAGTGGCATTATAGCACATGTCAGGGATGTCCCACAAATGAAAATGTCAATTATCACCACAGGCAGGGTTAGGGAGGTGCTCGAGCATATAAAACAAGACAAATCTCCTGGACTGGATGGAATACATCCAAGGATACTAAAAGAGTTGGCAGGTGAGTTTGCAGATCCCTTGATCCATCTGTTTAACCATTCACTTCAGATGGGAGTTGTGCTAAGGGACTGGAATGGGGCTGATGCGGTGCCTCCATATAAGGGTGGAAGCAAGGAGGAAGCCAGTAACTACAGACCGGTTAGCCTTACATCAGTGTTAGAAAAACAAATGGAGGTCCTGATTAAACAAGACCTAGTGGAATACTTGAGTAAGAATGGCCTTCAGGATGATAAATAAGATGGTGTCATGGTGGGCAGGTCGTGACAAATGAACCTCATAACATTTTTTGATTGGGTCAGTAGGGAAGTGGATAGGGGCCATCAGTGGACCTCCTCTATTTTGACTTCAGAAAGACCTTTGATTCCATGCCACATAACCACCTGCTGAAGAAGCTAGAGGATTTGGGCATAGCAAACTGCATTGTGAAGTGGGTGGGTAACTGGCCTGGGGCAGGAAGCAGAGAGTAGTTGTCAATGGAGAGAAGTCAGAGGAGGGAGAGGTGATGAGTAGTGTCCCTCAGGGCTCAATCTTAGGACCAGTCCTTTTTAATGTATTCATCAGTGACATAGGAGTAGGTATTCAGGGCAAAATTGCATTGTTTACTGGTGACACTAAGATAGGTGGCAGGGTGGACAGTGAGGAAGCAGTTGTGAACCTACAGAAAGATCTGAAAAAGTTGGAAAAATGGTCTAGTGTCTGGCAGCTGAAATTCAATGCCAAGGAGTGTAAAGTGATGCATCTAGGCAAGAATAACCCAAGAATAGCTTATTGGCTCAATGGGATCAAGCTCAGTGCCTCACAAGAGGTAAAGGACCTAGGAGTTGTCATATGTGACACCCTAAAACAAGCCAGCCAATGCAACACAGCAGATACTAGGACCAACAATATGTTGGAGTGTATAGGAAGAGGATTCAACATTAGGCATCGGGAGGTGATACTACTACTGTACAGATCTCTAAGACCCCACCTAGAATACTGTCTCCAGTTTTGGAGCCCAAATCTTAAAAAGGACAGTGACAGTCTGGAAGCCATGCAGAGAAGGGCAACCATAATGATACAGGGGCTCCAGGGGCTACTGTATGAAGGACACCTTGAGGTGTTATACATGCCCTGTACCATGCCATGTTACATTTCCAGGTTTTGAAGATAGTGTGAAGCAGGATGTCAGCGTCTGGTAGGTATTGCGACCCATGTCTGTGATGTCCTGAATGTTCCTGTTTCAATGGCTCTCTGTTTGTGTTGTCAGCATAATGCTGATGAAACATTGAACTCTGTACCAGGGAAGGTGGCCAATTGTTTGATGATGAAAGGATCTCATCATTGGTGACCTCTGTAGCCTTGACCTTGCACCTCAGGTATGTTTGTTGTTATGGTACAATGTGTGTTGTGCATTGGCTCCACACTCACTGACATTTGGGCATCACGCCTATGGTGTTTTCTGCTTGAACTGCAACTTGTATTGCTCTTGTGGTGGTAAGTGTTGCATGCAGTGATGCAACCACTAGTGGGTGTGGGTGGTACAGTAGGTGTCACTGAGCATCAATGCAGCCCGCAAAACCCTAGAAAAGTTTCTTCAGTTAAAATGCATAAGATTGAAGAATGAAGACACATAGCTTGTTTCTGTAAAAACATTTTTCTTTATATTATGCAATTTAATGTAAAAAATAGTAGTAATCAAAGTAAAATAAAAGGCATGTAGTCAGAAGATAAGATATATAAATAAAGGAATAATGCATGACAGGGTGTGTGTTGTGCTGGGATAATGCCACGCCTGGGGGGTTGGACATGAGGCCACAGGCCGAGTGCGTCCAATGCCCCAGGCATGGTGTTATCCCAAATGACACACACCCTGGAATGCATTATTCCTATTATACAATGGGTCGTTGTTATATATAAAATAAAAAAATAATTTTAAAGAATGTTTTCATTAGGTCCAAAAACACATCTAGCTCATCATCCAAAAAATCATCATCCAAAAAATCATCTGCATTGGTTCACCTGTGGCGTCGTGCTGGGATAACACCATGGGTCCAACCCAAACTGACCAATCACAGTCTAAGATTCTTTCTTGCCATTGTATAATAATATTTATACAAAAATATATAAACAATATATGCACAAAAAATATTGTCAATTTTTAAATTAAAGAAAAATCTATATAAATAAAATGATGTTATTTTATTGTACTTCTTACAATCAATATAAAAAATCTATGTAAAAAAATATAGAGTTGTTTTCTTTAAGGAAAATAGCATATATATATATATATATATATATATATATATATATATATTATATATATGAATAAAACATAGATATCATTATTTTTAATATGTACAAATAAGTATAAAGAATCTATGTAAACAAAATATTATTTGTTTTTGAATAAACTATATATAAATACTATGCTGTGAATTACACAGATAGACAGGGGAGGTTCCCGTCCTCTGAGATTAAGATGTGGAGAGCAGTGGTGAGTCAGTTCTCGGATGTATTTAGAAATGGAAACAGGTGCATCCTGGCAGCACCAACATTTTGGTAGCATGAACAAGTGCCTCACAGCCCCTAAACTTCTGGTGATATTTGAGATGGGGGCTGTGAGTAGCCATCTTCAGGATCTTGACAATGTTGTCTCTTGGAGAAACCCTAGGCCATTTGCTGCAGCAGGGTGCATTGAGTCTCATCTGCTGTTTCAACTGCCTGTAGCACTGTCTCCATCATTTTATTGGTGAGCATGTGAGTGGTCTCTTGAGAAGCAACACCAGCCTTGTACTTTTAGGATTGTTCTTGGATACTCTGAGTGAGGCTGGTGATGCTGTTCTCAAGACTCCAGAGGGCCTCATAGGTCTGAAATTCGAGCCTGCCATGTTGGTGAATGGCATCAGCAATTTTCTTTTTCTGCTCCGATACCATTGTGGCAGACTCAATGAGACCAATAAGGCCCTCTGTTATGTTACCCATGAAATGATGGAAGTCCTCCCTGAGTCTCCTGTCATCTGCTACATTTCCTGGGTTGGAAAAGAAAAAACAATTATTTAGTATTTTTTTTATGTTGTATTGTGTGTATTAGCTATTGGTTTTCCACATGTTACTCTATAAAGAGAATGAGTATTAAGGTTGTTGGCTTCTTATGGTATAGTTATATCTTAATTCACTATGCTGTGTATAGTAAAACAATAATTACTAGTTTATGCTGATCTTTCTGTTGCACTGTGGAGGAATATAGTATTATTAAGCTTGTGGTACATGCATGGATGGCTTTCTCTGAGATTGTTTTTCTAAGGTAGAAAAGGAATAACAATTAGCAGACGTTGTATGCATGCTGAATATTTTTACACATTGGTCTGTGGGTAAAAAATAGCATTGTTTAGGTCAGCATAAATGTTCAAAGGCTGAAAATGAAGAAGTTATATTATTTTGTGCAGTGCACATTGCAGCCAGAAGGGTGTACCATAGCTGTGACAGTGGCAAAGCATACTGTAACACTGAAAAAGAAAAGAATAGTACCACTCCAACATATGTGGTTATGTTTTGTATGAAAAAGACTTGCAGAAGGAATTTTTCATAGAACATTTAGTGTTCTCTATGTCTATGTCATGCACAGGACTACTTATAGCACTTTAACATACTGCTAGCATGCAGGTGCAATGGAGAGACATATATACTACAAAAGCTAACATGCAAGCTGCAGTATGAGATGTGTGTACGGCTTGTCAGGTGTTGCACTACAACAATTCAAGTAGCACTGTAGCGATCAACATGACACACAGAAGAATTTAAATACCATTTTGTGGAGTGTTGCTCTTCTGAAAAGTCATTAGTTTTCAGATTGATACCTGTGTACCATGACAAGTAGTGAAATCTAATGAAAATATAGATACTTCAGACATGGAATGCTGACATCATACTGTTATATGCAACTTAGATACATGCAAAATCATTCCTTATACAATGACTGAGACTATTTTTATTTATTTATTTTGAAAGTCAGATTTACAACCTTTGAGTCAGGTAATGCTTCATTTAGCTGAACGGTGCAGTTTGCACCGTTTCTTACACCTATTGTTTCAGTCTCTGTGGTAGCGAATTTTCTAATAGTCTGTTCCAACACAGATTTTAAGTACTCAAGTATGTATATGCATGACAAGAGGGTTTTGCAATCAAACCAGGGAAGTGAATTTCATGAAAGCAGTCACATTGGACTCTTCCTCACTGCACACAGTACTGTTTTGGACAAATCTAAGTCTGTGCACCAAATTGTTAGCATATTTGAGTAAATTTACATGAAAATGTTTAAACTGTTTTACAATTTCAGTCAACAGCTTAATAAATTGCAAGAAATTGTAAGAAATTGCAGATTTTGTGCAGAGAATGGTGAAAATTGTAGAAATTGTGGAAAAATTTTGGGTGCAATTTTCCAGTACCCCTGGCCATTAGGCAGTCTGCAAAGATAGCCACACCACTGTAGCTGGGATGCATGGAGGTGCCAGAAGCAGAGGAGAGAGCCTCCTCCCCTGTTTCTGAAGTTCAAGAGGCTGCTTTTGACTTGGATATACAGTTGAATGGGGAATCTACCTATACCTATACTGTCTGAGCAGTCTTTATCATCAGATTCTTCTATTCAGTGTCTTGCAATGTATGCTACCCTGATGCAACAGGCTGAAGCTCACCCACTACTGAAATAATCAACTCTGCGTCTGAGTTGTTTTGGGGAGGGGTGCAATACCCCCAAAAAGCAGTGCCTGGGTCTTGCGCTGACACTACAGTGACATGGCGCTGTTGTTGCTGTAGTGTTGGCCTATGTAAAATTGTTGTGGTAGCATCAGTATACCCTTACTCAGCAGTATGTCAGTAGTATGTCAGTACAAACTGCAGTACTATTGCCTGTTGTGAAGCAAGCATCACTTAGAATGCATAAGTGACAGTAGTGGGACTGATTGCTGGAGAGAAATCAGAATGAACTGTATGGTGTAGAAAGCAATTCTATGGGCATTTTGGGGAATCTGTGTGACTGACAGAGATGCTGGGTAAAGCTGCTACAGTTCCTGGATGTTCTTCTGTAAAGGTAGCCTATTTTTCTGTTTTAAATAAAGGTACTATAGTACAGTATTCATCTGCATTGCCAAACATTTTAAAATTGTCTGGGAGTCTCTGTGTGTGAGGCATTGGGTTTAATGAGTCATGACTTAACCTTCCAGGCAGCCACAATTATTTCACCCCAGGGAAGTTGACCTATAAAAAAAAGTCATTAAATTCTACTGTTAGGAATATATTCTTGATTCACTGTATGACTATGCAATATTGCAAAAGATATGATTCCACTGCTAACATTATGCAATACATTTGCTAAGTCTCTGTTACCTAACTTCTTTACAGTTGCTCTTCCTCTATTATCACATAACAGTGTTGATTTAATCACAAACAAGAAGTGTCTGGCATACTGCAGTAACATACAGAGGATCATATGTGCTGTCAGATCATATTGTTGCTCCCTGTTGTATGCTTTCTAGTGAGAAGAAGTACTGTATTTTTTTTATCACAGCTGTAGAGAACATACATTATTTATTTATTTAGTAATCGAGTTGGTGCAGTGATCCGAAGACCTTTTTCAGGCACAGCCAGGGCAAGAAACTGACACAAACAGTGTAAAATACAATGAGAGAACAGCATGGGTCATACAGGGAACATAACAGGGAATCCAGTGTAGGTCACACTAACAGAGAAAGTTTAAGGTGAACAGTACCAGATACATCAACAATTGAGCATACCAAGGTATATAACATTTAGGTAAACAGGGAGAGGTTGTTCTATCATTCAACAATAGGCATAACAATAGTATTCAGGGCGGGAGAGGAAAGTGGAGCACTAGAGGGAGGAGGTGGTAAGGGTAGGCTGCAAGGGAGGTGCAGTCTGGCTAGTGGCCTGTGGGCAGATGCAGGTCATGGAGGACAGAAAGTGTATTCATAGTAGGGAATTTAGATTTAGAGGGGGGTTTGGGGAATGTAGAAAGATGGGGAAGTCATTCCATAGTGGGGGTCTGGCTACAGAGAAGGCTCTTATGCTCATCCTCATAGCTATATTAGGATGTTCTAGAACAACACAACACAACACAACACACAACACAACACAACATAACATGACAATATAACATAACGTAACGTAATGTAATGTAACGTAACGTAACATAACACAACACAACACAACTTAATATAACATTTCAGCTGCTGCTACATAAGTATCACCAGCTCCTAAATGATCACACTTTGCTAAGCTATAGCATCTCATTATGGTCATAATTTTGGATTTTAAAAGAAAACAGTAGTGATAATTAAAAACAAATATTATATGGGTGAATGTCAGCAACTTCTAGAAAAAAAAATGAGTATGTACATTGGAGCTACGAATCCCAAGAGAAAGTACTACCTGGATATAGTCGAGATATCTGCATAAAAGGAAGAGAAGGAAGTGTGAGTGATGATCAGTAGAGGCCTGAGACATTCCACACAGTGGAAGAAAGCAGCAGCAAGGGCAAACAAATGGTGGGATACGTAGCTAGGGGGATCATTAGTTGGAGAGAGGAGGTTATAGTGCCTTTCTACAGGTCATTGGTGAGGCCATATCAGGACTACAGAGTTCAGTACAGCTTTCCACACCTCAAAAAGGACAAAAACCTGCTATAAAAGGTACAGAGGAGGACAACGAATATTATACAGAGTCAGCAGGGCAAGTCACATAAGGAGAAGTTGCGGGCACTGGACATGTACTCCCTGGAAGACAGGAGAGATAGATGTGACATGATTGAGACTTTCAGGTACTTGAAATGGATAAATAAGGTGGATAAGGAGGGTCTGTTTAAGCTAACTGTAATTGATAACATAAGGTGTTCTCATTGAAAACAGCTGACAGCCTCAAGACAGGCTGGATAGGTATAGGGGGAAGATAATGATCATGGATATGGAGGAGGGGGGAGGAGGGGGAGCAGGCTCAGTAACTCAAGGTGTTTGACACAGCAATATGATTAGTAGACTACATAGAACAAATGGCCTTGTTCTGCTTGCTTTTTCACATGTATGTATGTTTATATGTAAGTCCGTATACAATTATTCTTTGAGGAAGTGATTGTTACTTATGGCAGACAGTTACAGGCTTACACCCTGCTGCAGCATATCCCATTCCTGATGGTCAAGGCTGGGGCTCCTCTTCACTTTCTTGTGAAGGTTTGGAGGCTCAGCAGTGGGGGGGTGCCTCTGTCTGGACCACAGAGGGGGATTGCTGTCCTGTCTTCTCCCTCTGTGGCCTCCTGTGGAGCACCACCACTGCCTTCTCCAAGGTTTTCTTGGAATACTGTACATAAGTAAAAGAAAGGACAATGGTTACTCCTATGTTAACAGATTAATATTGCATTTATTTTACAACCTACACTGTACTGAATATTAAATGGCTTCATTGTTCACTAATTATTCAATGACATTGACTAATATTACTGCAATAGAGTACTGAATTCTTATGTTTGGTTACCAAATGACAACAGTTTTATCTTATGTTATTTTTTCAGTTGTACTTGTGCGAAAAGTCATCATTTGCAGCATTATGCCAAAATATAGAGTCAATTCCTTCTAAAATGTTATGACAGTTTTACATGACTGCTATTACTGTTGCCACCCCCTTCAAAACACAAACATATGTAGCCACCCCAACCACTGGAGGTAGTAATGGGTTGCAATATAGGATAGCTGAGCATTGAACTGGTTGTGCAATGCTATGCATCCATGGTGTCATCAGATCAGAACTATAGATACATATTTGGAATTGGACAGTTTGTCTGCTGGAAATCAGATGTCATATGTCAGACCCAGAGAAGTACCAAAGCAGTGCAAGGCACCTCTATGGGCCAAATCTTTCCCAACCTGAAAATTTCAGATCAAAATTCCAAACCACCTAGGCACAAGGTGATGACAAAAAAAAAACAGCAGCAAAAAGTGATTTTATTTACATTGTTTCACTATCAGCATCTCAGAATCTTCACATCTGACCAGAACAACACTTGGTACTTCAAGAGATCTACCCGAAAGACCACACATGCAAATTTCATGCAAATCCGTTGAACAGTTGCAAAGATATTAAAGTGCAAAATGAAATGCTTACTACTGCCATCTGTAGGACAGTTGCTGAATTACACATGGGTTCCGTTATAAATTATACACTTACCCTAGCAAGAATTGATCCCTCCTGCCATTTGTAGGGCAGTAGCTAAATTACACATGAGTTCCTTTATAAATTATACACTTTCCTGGATAAAACTGATCCATCCTGCCATCTGTAGGGCAGTCACTGAATTACACAAGTTCCATTTGAGAAATAATGCACAACAGGCTGTGGGGTGTTGTGAGATTTGCCCACGCATAATAATAACTTTGGAACAGATTAATATTTTGGCCCAAACCAACAAAAATCACATCTGTGGGCCAAGCATCGTCTACCCTGAAATTTTCAGACCAAAACTCCAAACTGTCTGGGTACAAGTCGATGACAAAAAAAAGCAAAAAGCAGCAATTTTTTTATGTTATTTTGCTATCTGCATCTCAGAATCCGCATATCTGACTGGGACAAACCTTGGTACATTAAGAGATCTACCTGAAGAGACCTCACATGCAAAATGTTGTGCAAATCAATTGAACGGCTGCAGATATATTAAAGTTCAAAATTTAACATTCACTTATGCCATCTGAAGGGCAGTCACTGAATTACACAATTTCCATTATAAATCATGCACTTACCCTGGATAAAATTGATCCATTCTGCCATCAGTAGAGCAGTCTCTAAATTACACATGAGTTCCACTATAAATTATAATGTGTAGAACAATTGTTAAAGCTATAAAATAAAAAAAAATCGTAAAACTGTTTTCAAAAACATTATAATGTATTATTATAACTGTATTTGCACATAAAGTAGTCCTTTTTTGTTAAATCAGCGAACTCTTATTTTGGTAATGCTTACAGCAGTATGTTTAGTTCAATTAGTTAGTTTTTGTTGACCAGGAAAGGAGGACTAGGCAAATCTGCTTATTTTCAGTCTAGTCCCAGCTTGGGGGGAAGATACAGACAGTAACCAACTAAAATTGAATCAGATTAAGGTGTTGGCAGTATTTTTAGTGAATGGGGGGAAATTTAGGCAAGGCACTGGGGAAATTCCATCTCTTCAGTAGTGGGCCCCTCTAGCCAATAGCAGGGCCACTGAAAAATTATAGAACATTTTACCCAAAAATGTGGATATTTTTTTTGCAAAAACTGTGGGAAAATTGTGAGGATTCATGATACATCCCTAGTGATCCCTTTTACATCTTTTATTGTTTGCAGTAGCATGTACTGATCATTTAAATAGTTAGATAAGTGTATTGCTACTTGTATATGCTATCAATATGAACAAGCATTTGTCAATGCCAAATGTTGAGCTGGCATCGGCAGTGGAGGAGGTGGAGAGGCATAGCACTGTGAGTTTGTGAATGTGTCCCAAAATGTGATTTTGCACAATGAGTATGCCACTGTGTGGAAGAGTTGTGGAAACACATTTTGGGCAGGCTGTGGAAAATGGCAGCTGGACTGTTGATAATGAGGTGTGCACAAATGGCAGTGGTGAAAATGTGGCATGAAAATATTGTAGATTGATGAAGTGGCAAAGGTGCGTGGAAACTGCGCATTGCACACTTGCAAAACAGTCATTGTCTGGACTTTCACCACCAAATTTTCAACATAGGCATTTTAGGACCTCTGCTGATGAATAGTGTCACCGTCACTTCCTCAAAGTGTCCCAAAAAGTGATTTTGCACAGTGACTGTGCAATTCTGCACTGGATGTGCGAAAACACATTTCAGCCAGCTGTACTGTTCATAAGGAGGTATGGAAAAATGCCAGTGATGAACAGCTGGAGTGAAAGTATTACAAATTCACAAAGTCACGAGCATGAGTGCAAACTGCACAATGCGCACTCGAAAAACACTCATTTTATTGACTTTCATCCATAAATTTTCAACATAGGCATTTTAGGACATCTGCTAATGAACAGTGTCACTGCCATTTTCATAATGTGTGTCTAACACAGGCTTTCCACAGCAAATACACTATTGTGCGCCAGAATTGCAAAAACAGATTTTGGTCAGGATGTGAAAAATGACACCTGTACTGTTCATTAGGAGGTGTAGAACAATGGCACTCTTGAAAATGTGGTGTGAAAATAGAAGTCTGTGAACTTACGAGTGTGCATGCAAACTGCACAATGCATGCTCATAATACAGTTATTTTATGGAGTGCTGTCACCAAATTTTCAACACAGGCATTTTAGGACCTCTGCTCATGAACAGTGTCACTGTCATTTTCATAATGTGTACCAAACAGTGATTTCACACAGCAACTGTGCTATTCTGTGCCGGAAGTGTGAAAACACATTTCAGCAAGGATGTGAAAAATGACAGCTGCATGGTTCGCAAGAAGGTGTGGTAAAATTCCAATGCTGAGAATGTGGCATGAAAATATTGCAAATGCGCTTACGAGCATGCACTGTGCAGTTGCTACGCACGCTCGTAAAACAATCATTTTATAGAGTATTGTCACCAAATTTTCAACACAGCCATTTTAGGACCTCTGCTCATGATTAGTGTCACTGTCATTTTCATAATGTGTCCCAAACACTGTTTTCACATAGCGACTGTGCTATTCTGAGCCAGAAGTGCGAAAACACATTTTGGCCAGGATGTGAAAAATGACAGCTATATGGTTCACAGGAAGGTGTGGTAAAATGCCAATGTTGAGAATCTGGAATGAAAATAGTGTGAATGCGCTAACTTATGAGTGTGCATTGCGCAGTTGCTATGCACACTCATAAAACAGTCATTTTTTGGGGTTTTGTTTCCAGCAAACTTGCAACATAGGCTTTTTGAGAGCCCCTCTCATGAGCAGTGGCACTGTCATTTCATTATTCAGTCCCAAAAGGTGATTCTGTGCAGTGACTGTGAAATCACCTTTTGGGACCAAATAACACCAAGACAGTGCAAGAATTCATGAGAAGGTGTCCCAAAAACCCCATGTTGAAAATGTGGGGCCAAAATTCGCAAAAATGCCCGAGATATGCATTAAAGTTGAAAAACCCCTATTCATTCCATTATACAGCTTACCGGCATTTCTTCAGTTTGTGGTCAAATTTGAAGAGTGCAGACATGTTCCCGGTCCACTGAAGATCGTCGCGCCGGACTACGCAGGTAAGTAAGGGGTGAGGGTATGGGGAGGCAGGGTGCGCAGAGGGTAGGTCGGGTGGGGGGAAGGGGCCATCGAGACTATGATGGACTGTTTTCATTTTACAGAAAAAAAAGACATCGCGGGACAGTTTTTTTTTGCAGGGGATTTGGCACACTGGGGTGGGCTCTCAGCGTGCCACCTAACTGTTTGGGGGGTGTCTGTAGCTGATGGGGGGATTGGGCACCTTCATCGGCACACAACACGGGGGAATAAGGAAGTAATGCCAATGGGGATTGGGTACCCCCATCGGCACACAAAGAAAGTGGGTGGGTGAGCCGAGGGGATTGGGCACCACCCTCAGCATTCAACAATGGGGGGGGTTATGCTGACAGGGAGTGGGCTCCATCATCAGCACACAAAAAAAGCGCGGGGGTTAACCGTTGGGCACCCCCAAAATCAGCAGTAGTTGGGCGACCTCCCGTTCGCTGAGCATGCTCATAATGTTGGTGAACACATAGGAAGGGCATGCTACGTATGATGAGCTTTGCTCGGATTGCAGCTGACCTTTTCTTGGATGTGCTCGCAACATTATGTATGCATGGTGTGACACCGGCATGCAGGCTGATTAGGGAATTAGGGACACACCTACCGGTGCTTGCCCTGCATTCGCTCAACAGCAACCCCGCCTCCAAAGCTGCACTCTGCCACGATGTTGGCTGCGTAAGTGCACCAACATGAAAATTTTTTTTTAATGAAATGCAAACTAATCATTATGTAGCATATCTTTTAAAATCTAAAGACATCTAACTCATGCTGTGCTAACTAGATTTTATTTAATAATTCACAGTCAGTCAGTATTGAATAAATCCTGAAACAACAAATTTTGCTAGTTTCCAGATCTTAAATTATGAAACCTGTTTAACAGTTATTTACATAGGTGCAAGAAAAAAAATAAACAAATAACAGGTATGCCTAATAATGTTCTAGTAAAAAAAACTGTATATTTTGTTAAAATAATTGCTGTTCTTAATCAGCACTGTAAGTAAAAACATTTTAAAATCACATGATGGAAGTATTAAATCATACCAATACTTTGTCACTATATCATACAATAGTTTTTAATACAAGGCACTTTTATTTCACTCGGGTTGCAGTACTTTACATGTTTTATTTGCGTGTTTTCAGAAATGTTTGGTTTTTTTTGTACATTTTGTATGCGAGCATGTAGTTGTGGCGGATTATCAAGCATGGATCATTATTATCAATCCATTCAGAAGAACAGTCAAGTTTATAATCAGCAGCGCAAAACAGACTCCTCACACATCTGAATCAAAATCCATTCAGAATAAATGTATGTATACAAGGCAAACCTACCCTACTACTCAAAGGCAAGCATTGTAGTTAATTCTTCATTTAGTTGATTGGTGCAGTTTGCAACCTTTCTTACACCTATCGTTTCAGTCTATGTGGCAGTAAATTTTCTAATAGTCTGCTCCAGCACACATTTTAAGTTCTCAGGTGTGTATATGCATGACAAGAGGGTTTTGCAACCAAACCAGGGAAGTGAATTTCATGAAAGCAGTCACATTGGACTCCTCCTCACTGCACACTGTACTGTTTTGGACAAATCTAAGTCCGTGCACCAAATTGTTAGCATATTTGAGTAAATATACATGACAATTTAAAAATTGTTTTACAATTTCAGTCAACAGCTCAATAAATTGCAAAAATTGTAAGAAATTACAGATTTTGTGCAGAGAATGGTGAAAATTGCAGAAATTGTGGAAAAATTGTGGGTATAATTTTCTAGTACCTCTGGCTATTAGGCAGTCTGCAAAGATAGCCACACCACTGTAGCTGGGGTGCATGGAGGTGCCAGAAGCAGAGAAGAGAGCCTCCTACCCTGTTTCTGAAGTTCAAGAGGCTGCTTTTGACTTGGATGTACAGTTGACTGGCAATCTTCCTATACCTATACCTATACTGTCTGAGCAGTCTTTATCATCAGATTCTTCTATTCAGTGTCTTGCAATGTATGCTACCCTGATTCAACAGGCTGAAGCTCACCTGTAAGAAGACCTGGATGATTGGAAATGTCAGATGACAGGTTTGTGCCCTGAAAATGAATGAGCATTTGTTCTTCTTGCCTTTCTGATCCTATAAAAACTGTTGACAGTAAGGCTGATATCCTCCATCACTATTAACCTCCCTGTATGCCAGACGTCTGGATGGAGCACCATGCTTTGGGCTGTGGCAATTCATCCTTATGAGAGCTTGAGATGACTGACATGCAGAATGGAGTTCCAGTCTCCAGGGCTGAGCTACCCAGAGTATCATCCTAGACATAGGCTGAATCCTCTTACACTTGCTTTGCTTTCCACTGATTGTCTATAATTCTCATGTACTGCTCTTTAATTGCCTAATGTGCTGAATCCTGAAACTATTGTATATATGCTGAACCCTGTAACTACTGTATTTGTGTCTTATATTATTTGTCCACCCTGACATAGAGCCTTTGTAAAAGAGCTCATGCTCAAAGGTCTTCCGATATTACAAATATATAAATAAATAAAGAATGTTTTCTTGAGTCTATTTCACTGCAGTGTTGTGCCTGGCATCTATGGTGTATCTTTAGGTATGACTATAGGTTACATCAATTCTGTGTTTTCTTTTTAAGTAATTATCATTCAGTGTTTACCTGCTTTTTAACATGTTCCATTTTTATTTATGTCATATTTAAAATGTGTTAATTCCATTTGTGGTTATATCATACTGTATGTATGTATTATTGTTATTTAAATGGTGTACAGTAAATGTGTGGTGGGAAATTCCTCCATGTCAGCTGGCATCACATGTGGTCATTAAATAGAGAATAATGGATCGGAAAGGGTTTGATATGAGAATTTAATGCACACCTGAGTTGTGGGATGCTACATAAACCCCGAGGGCGAAGCCCGAGGGGTTTATCAAAGCATCCCACAACGAGGGTGTGTATTAAATTCTCATATGAAACATGCTCCCCATCTTTTATTTTTTATAATAAAAGACCAGCAATTTTTCTCCAGCAGTTTGTGAGACTGTTTGGCCCCGCCCACATACAGAATGTTGGCCAGTGAGGCAGCAGCATAGTTTGACTGGCATGGCTCATGAATGTCATAACAACCAGCTGGTTGTTATGGAAAATATCAACCTGGTCAGTACATTGAGAGAAATTGCTGCCCAGTTATTATTATGCAGTAATACAATATTTAAATGTCACACTTGCGATGAAACAACCGTCTCTGAGATAGGCGACTACCTGAAAGGGACACAGTCAACCTTTTTAGCAACATATTCATTCTAGGTAAAAACCCACAATTTATGATTGCTTGCCTTATCTAAAATTCATTGATGCTGCTGGTTGCTTTATCTGCCTCCATACCTATGGTACTGTAGTGCTTCTGTTCGTCAAACGGTAGCTGATGGGCTGCCGTGGGACAGAACGGGTCTGGGGAAGGACTTTGTGGCAGGGTTAAGGTTGGGAAGCCCTGCTGAGATTTTTTGGAGTGAAGATGGTGAGACTGTGGGGGGACGCTGAACTCAGTAACATGACTACTTGAATCTGTGAGAAAAATTCCTGTGGCGAGTTTGTTGTGCCTGGATTTGGAACTTGAGAAGGCGAAGAGCCCTGATCTCCTATTTCATGGAGGACTAACATTTTGATTTGTGTTGCCTTGCCCAGGACCTAAGGTTTAAACTGTCTCGTGTGGCTTTTAATTTAATGGCTTATTTGATTCCTGCTTGTGATCTAATTTGATTCTCTCCCAGTGACTTTTTTGAGTTGGACACTGAGGTGGTGAGAGGACCTTGTGTCCATTTATTTTATTTCCTCCATTTCACACAGGACGGGCAGTGGGGGAGGGTTGCACAAATAGGAGATATATTACAGTGAGGTAGAAATATATATCTCCAAAGTGAGAAACAGGGGTGATTTTGTCTTTAACATATCTTCTCCTGATCATGAGAGGTTGGGAGGAGGAAGGATGTGTTATTGTATATTTGGTTTAGTTTAATTTGGTTATATTTATTTTATTTTATTGGTCGTTGGTATAGTCTTGACTTTCTTCTGGGGGGATTAGAAAGTTATTGATTTAGTTTAGGTTATTTATTTATTGGATTTATTTTGGATTTTATTTGAATTTTAGAGTTATTGAGTTGTTTTAGTATTTTTGCTGTGGCATGTGTCAGCTTACTACCCTCACAGCGGTGCGCTATTCATCCTCCCTGCTCCTCACCCTCCACCCTTTTTATCCTCCAGCCCTTCGGTACGATATTTATCAGCACTGTAGAGCATTGGGAATTGCCCGGAGAAGATGGAGGAGGGCGGGGGTGTGTGAACCAGGGAGGATGGACGAGGGGGGTTTTCGAATAGGGGTTGTTAGATCTAGAAAGTGCCCTAGGGTGAAATGGAATGCAGATTGTGGTTTACCATGTCTGGTGTCCATACCCAAGGGCTCTACAGAATTATGTAGACAGATGAGCTTGACGGCCTCCGAGGTTCATTCAGCTCGGGCGGTGTTATGCAATGCTAGGTCCGTCAGAAACAAGACGGGAATTATAGCTGATCTTGTTAGCTTGGTGGACCTGGCTTGCATCACCGAGACCTGGCTGTATGGAAATCCAGGCCCCACCTTGGAAGCTATGACTCCAGCTGGGTACTCGGTGATACATCGCCCGAGATTGGACTGCAGGGGTTGGGGGGTTGCAGTCTGTTTCAAGACAGAATTGGACCTCACGAGTGTGGTTACAGGGGCGGCTGAGTCCTTTGAGTGCACAGTGGTAGTGGGTGTTGGCGTTTGAATCGTACTCATCTACCATCCACAGGAGATGGGAAATGGGAGGCGGTTCTTACGGGAAGTGGCAGATTTCACTGCCGACATAAAATGTCTATGCTTCAGATTGATGGTTCTGGGTGACTTCAACCTTCCGGATCGACGATGAACTCCTCACAATTTGGTAATCACTTCCTCCAATTAATGATTTCTTTGGGCTTTACAGAGGTGGTTTCCACCTCTACTCATAAATCTGGGCACTCTTTGGACTTAGTCTTTCTCCTTGGGATTGATGCTTTCGATTTGGGGGTGGAACCAGTCATTTGGTCAGACCACTACATGGTGAGGTTCAATTTTAGTACCCCCCTGAGAATGTCTACCCCGTGGAGATAGCGAGATACCGCCCTTTATGGGATATTACACCTCAGGGCCTTGCGGCGGTTCTCGACCTCTCGTCCCCTGCATTGGCGAGCAGTAGTCCGGAGACTGTGGTGACTGCCTATAATAAGGCTGTTACACTGGCTCTGGATACTATTGCTCCTGTTCGTGTATGCCCCCTCTCCCTTCATCCCAAGGCACCCTGGTTTGATGGGACGCTGAGGGAGATGAGGAGACAGGGGCGAAGATTAGAACGCTGCTGGTGCAGATCCGCCCTTGATGCCGACTGCCTTAGATTGATGGACCATTATTCTTTCTATCAATCTGCAATCTCCCATAAGAAGGCAGAATTCCTGTCCAGGGAGATTGCAGTAGCCAGGAACCGACCGGCTCAGCTTTTTCGAACTGTGGACAGGCTGTGCAACCTAGCCTGTCTACAAGTTTGGAAGGCTTTTTTGCAATTAGAGCACGAGGAGCTTGCTCAATTCTTTGCTAATAAGGTGGCTGACATGAGGATGGATTTGTGTCTGGTGGCTTCTAATGGGGATGCCGTTGAACAGCATGAGTTCACAGTACCTCTGTCTTTGTGGTGTTCCTTCAGCAGGCCAGACTTTGTGGATGTCATGAGGATTATCCATGATGTGCACCCTATGAGCTGTAGTTTGGATCCTGGGCCGACTTCCCTAATATTGGGTTGTTGTGACATCATCGGCCCAATCCTTGTGCAAATAGTCTGGTGCTCCTTGGAATCAGATGAGTTTCCTAGCTCCCTGAAAGAGATGGTGGTGACACCCCCTCTTGAAAAAAGCTTCCTTGGACCCCGACTGTTTCACAAACTACAGACCTATCTCAAACCTTCCCTTTGTTGGGAAGGTGATTGAGAAAGTAGTGGCATCCCAATTGGAGAACCACTTAGCCATCCATGGCATCTACGAACCCTTCCAATCAGGTTTTCGTAAAAGACACAGCACTGAGACTGCGCTGGTTCGGGTGCTTAATGATCTCTTGAGGGCGAGAGACCAGAAGAGACATTCTATCCTAGTTCTTCTTGATCTCTCATCAGCTTTTTGACACCGTGAATCATGTGGTGTTGCTAGCATGCCTGAGGCAGATTTGTGGAATATCGGGAACTGTCCTTCGATGGTTTACCTCATTCCTCACTGGAAGATCACAAAGGGTTGTGTCAGGACTTTCCTCCTCTGGCCCTATACCTTTGTTATGTGGGGTGCCTCAGGGTTCTGTGCTCTCTCCCATGTTATTTGTGGTGTATATACTGCCCCTCAGAGGCATTATAAGACTGTATGAGCTGAGGTTTCATTGCTATGCAGATGATACCCAGCTATACCTGTCTTTTGCTCCTGACCAGGGTAGAGCTGTCTCAGTGTTTAACAGCTGTCTGAGAGAAATCCAGGGTTGGATGGATTCTAGCTCGCTGAAGTTGAACGCAGAAAAGACGGAGGTTTTGGTGGTGGACCCAGGCTGTCGGATAGAGGGGTCACCTGTTGTTGCACCGTCAGGAATTTTTCTTGGGGGTGTTTCACTTCCGACCTCTGAACAGGTGCGTAACCTAGGGGTTATCTTGGATGACAGGCTGACACTGCATTTGCAGGTGTCAGCTGTCATCAAGACTTCCTTTTACCATCTTAGGAATACCGCTAGAGTGAAACACCTTATTCCGTCCGACATGTTACCTATGCTGGTCCACGCCTTTGTGTCCTCTCGTCTGGACTACTGCAACTCCCTGTATTTTGGGCTTTCTGGGGTTGAAATCCGCCACCTTCAGCTAGTGCAGAATGCGGCAGCCCAGGTTCTGATGGGAACCAGTAGGTCTTGTCATATTACCCTGGTGCTGCGCGAACTGCACTGGCTTCCGGTTAGGTGGCGGATCACCTTTAAAGTCTGTTTATTGACTTTCAAAGCCCTACACAATCAGGATCCAGCTTATCTGAAAGACCTTCTTGTGTCTTACTGCCCTGACCATTTGCTCCGCTCGGCTGACGAGGGGTTGCTAGAGATTCCGAGAGTGTGTTTAAATTCATCTGGCTGTAGAGTCTTCTCTTACGCTGCTCCCACTCTCTGGAATTCTCTACCACATCAGTTACGGCAGTGCACCTCCCTGGGGGAATTTAAGAGTGGCCTTAAAACTCATTTGTTTCACATGGCCTTTTTATAGTATAATGCTATCTGGTTATAAAATTGTGGTTTTATGACTGTTTTATATTGTATTATAATGATAATTGTATGGTTTTTACTTTTCATATGATTGTACAGCTCTTTGAAATTTGAAAGGCGCTTTAAAAATAAAATTATTATTATTATTAGAACTGAAATGCATGGTAATGTATGTAGTTATACCCAGCCTTGTTTTGTTTCAACTCATTGAATTACTCTTGTTGCATATTTCCTTAATATTCGAAACACCCTAAAACAGTGCAACCACTCATGGTAGAATAACCTCCTATATTCCCACTGCACAGTGAGTGGCTAGTTTGTGTTGGGGGTGTTCCTGAGTCTGGGAAAGATGTAGAAGGAGTTGGCCTAGAAATGTAAACAAACATGTTTTGAAATGGTAACACCAGTATGGTAGCTTCTCAGTTCTTCACTCTTTAAGAGAAAAAAGGAATGAATCTGAATCAAACTACCAGCTGCATTAGCAGTCTCTATAGAATGTAAACAATCATAAAATATGCTTTTTTTAAATTAGGGACACTCTGAGGTCTAAGGGGGTTAACAGTGTCCCTTGAAACGTCAGCATGCTTTGCATGACCCAGCCATTACACACACTGTCTGTAGGTTTCCTAGTCCACTTTGTGAACAACAGTGGATATCAGCAGTAATTTTGTTTGGATTCTTTCATTAGCCATACAGTTCAGTTGTCTCTATGCACTGGCACTTTTTGGCTTCGGGTTATTATTTGCCCAACACTGTTTTGCTGCTAAAAAAGAAGATTGACAAGCTTAAGGTAGGCTGTCCTTGAGTTCTTGCAAGCATGCATGTTGTGTGGTTGCACAATGGTGTGGCACATAATTTGGGTGCCACTGAACACCACGGAAGAAACAATATTACTCGGACAGTGATCAGGGGGTGGGGTGCATTTAGACACCAGGCAAATGACAAAAATATTATGGGGATGCTGCTGGAAAGATAGGGTGCCACTGAAGACTGGGGAAAAATATTACAGGGATGGTTATGGGAAGGTGGGGGGGCACCACTAGACAGCAGGGAAACATTTAAAAATTGTAGCAGCAGTGATCAGACAGTAGAGAGCACCACTAGACACCAGGGAGAAACATAAAAAAATATGAAGACTGCAATCAGAGGGAGGTGGTGCCACTAGACACCAGGGAAAATGTATACAAATTACAGAGATGATGATTGGAGGGTATTGGGCAGCACTAGACAACAGTGAAGAATTCAGAAATGACAGGGAGGGTGAGAGTGCCACTAGACACCAGGGAAAATTCACAGAATTATGGGAACAGTTTGCCAAATCCTTTTTTTTATTTGAAGGAATCATTTTCTGTATCAAAGGAATAAAGGATATAAAAAAGGAAAAGAATCAGCAAAAAAACAAACAAAAAAAAAATCCAAAATCATTTTTCATGTGAAGGGATCCTTTTTTTTTGTTTGAACGAAAATTTCAAATGAAAAAAGAATCAGAAAGGAAAAAAAAACTAAATCCTAAATTGTTTTCCATGTGATGGGATCCTTTTTCATTCGTATGAAAAAGGTGATACGAGAACATCTTTTTCCATATCAGGGGATCCTTTTTCATTTCAAAGAAAAATCCCATAAGGTAAAAGCTGGAGCCAGTCATGAAAAAATATTTTAAAACTAAACAAATCCACACACTTTGGGGTCAGTTCTCCAACAACTGACGGCAGAACCAACTTAACAGAGTTCTGATCAGAAATATACAAGTTTTTGTCTCTCTGCATAATGTCATTTATTCTTGTGGGTTTGGTATTTTTTTTAAGAAAAACAGAAACAAAATAGAAGCAAAATGAAAAAGGATTTTTCTATCACAAAAAAAGGATTGGCCCTAAACAAAAAATGATTTTTTTTTGTTCTGACCAAATTATTTTTTCATTCCAATCCTGTATCCAAAAGACTATAATTTTAAAAACGTTGGAACAGATTAATATGTTTTGTCACCAGACAAGCACAAGGCACATTTGTGAGGCAAGTGCTTTCCACCCTGAAAATTTTAGATTAAACTTCCAAACCATCTACAGTAGGTGCAAGGCAATGACAAAAAAACAAACAGCAAAAACAGCAAATGTTTAAATCGTTTTGCTATTCACATCTCGGAATCCATACATCTGACCAGAACAAAATGTGCCTCATTAAGAGATCTACCCCACAAGCAGTGCATGCAAATGTCATGCAAATTGGTTGAACAGTTAAGAGGATATTAAAGTTCAAAATTTGCGGTTTAACATAGAAACCCCTCCTCAACCCTAAATATAGGGGCATATATATATTTATCTATATGAGTTCAGACTCTTAAGTGGTTACTTTGGAGTAAACCATGCTATGCTAAATCTTCTGTGGTCTAATTGAGCTGGCTATTGCTGGGAGACACAGGATCTTATGCCTGTGACATAGACATGGAATGGGCACTTAGATACAAGAACACCCATAACCCATACAGCCCAGTGCTATTATATTGCAGCAGTGTATCACTTCATACATAGCTTCCCCCTCCCCACCAAGCAATCTATTGGTAGCAAATCACACAGGTAGTAAGTAGTTCCTTGGCAGGACTTTTCCAGGGGAGTTGGAGATCACCTCCCAAGCTCAGATGACCTACTAGTGGGGTAGGGAAGTTGAGAATAGAAACAGGGGTACAGAACCACTTATTGAGATATGCCCTATCCCAGACCATGAACACTTAGGCATGTAAATAACTTGTGTGACTCTGACTGAGGATTTAAAGTGGTTGTGAGGGTGGTTTCCAATGTTATCAAAGTAATGATTTGTATTGGTAGTTCTAGTGGTGGGAAGGATGGTTCTATTTCTCCAGCTGGGTACAGAGGAAAATGTATTGTATGTTTTTCTAATCAAACATATCTGTTTCTTGTTTCTGTGCCTACCTTTATTATGTTGCGTGTTTATGGAACTGGATTTACCCACTGTCCCCCTTCAGGTTAGGATGAGGTGGAAGTTTTACTATATAGTAGTCCCAGACTAGCACAAAAAAGATAATGGTGGACATCCAACCTATTAGCTGCAATGTAAGGGGGCTCAACTTGCAGGTTCAAAGGAAAATGTCTTAAGGCACCTAAATTGACTGCATGCCAGCATTGTCTTCTTGCAGGAGACATGCCTTACAAAAAGGGTAGCAAAGAAACTAAAAAGGGATAGGTGGAATGTGAGGTGCACAGTGTGACCTCAGTCAAGAAGAGGGGGGTCTCAATTTTCATCCATAAAAAACTTCAGTGGACACTGGGGTACACAGCCACTGAAGAAGAGGGACAGTGGCTTCTCACAGAGGTGCTGTCACCTCTGGGCCATATTCTGGTAGTCAATGTGTATGGTCCAAATGCAGATGACCCTCAGTTTTTCCATGAATTAAGCCATGCTAACTCCCAGATGATGAGTACTCCAATGCCTATATTACTGAAAGGGAATTTTAATGTTACCATGAAGGCCTGTGTTTACCAAAGCACAGGGATGGATGAATCACATAGCAGACCCACAACAGCATTGGGAGAGCTTCTCAAATGGCATAACCTGGCAGATATTTGGCATATACAGCACCCTAGAGACAGAGATTTCACATGTTTTTCCAGCTGTACATTCTACGTCAAGTCAGATCAACATGTGGGTCACCTCTCCGAACATTACCCATAATGAGCCAGAAACATGGATACATCCCATAGTAACATCAGACAATACCCCTGTACCATGATACATGCTGAGTGGCCCCAATTCCCCTCCTCCCAAAAGGCCTTGAGACTAGATCCTCTACTGCTCCATGATACCCTAACTGTAGAGTGGGCCAAAAAGGAAATCAAAGAATTCTTTCTATTTAGCAACACATGGGATGCCTCTCAAGAGACAATGCAGGAAGCATACAAAGCAACCATCTGAGGCAAAATCATCAGTTACACATTTCACAATTGTAAAGCATGGGAAGTGTAGGTAGCTGCACTATGGAGAAACATACAAAGTTGGAAGTAGAATACAAACTACAAAGGCCCTCCTCAAAAGATACAATTGCCTGCCTTACAAGGGTTCACATGTAGCTGAATGAGCTATTATGACATAAATCAGAGTTGGCTTTACACCAGTTCAACTATGCCCATTGGGATGGAGAAGAAAAGGCCTATAAACCACTCACCTTCCATATTAAAACACAACAAGTAGAAAGGCACATTGCAGGCTGAAAGACTCACATGGAAAGGTGTGCACAGAGGTGGACTCTATCAACAGGGTAATGTAGTCCTTCTACCTACAGCTGTACATCTCCTCCTGCCCACCCAGATTAGGAGCAATCTCCAGTTTTCCAGACAGACTCCCAATGCCCACAATAGCCCCTCAATACATCTTCACCCCACATGAACCTCTAATTCTGGGGGAGGTGAAGCATGTCATTCATTTCTTTAACACACGAAAAGTCCTAGGGTGGAGATGGTTTCAGTTTCGACTGCTACCAGCTGACATGTGAGGAAGTAAGCCCAAAGCAGTGTAACAATCCACATTAGAAGCTGCTAATTTACCTCCCTCCATGTGTAAGACAGATATTACAGTCCTTCCAAAAAAGGGACAGAACTGCACAGTCCCTAGAAACCACAGACCCCTCTACCATATTAATGTCAATGACTAGGTGCTGGTGAAAATCAAGGCAACAAGGCTAGAGTGGATTCTAGAAGATCTCATCCATTTGGCTCAGGAGAGCTTTGTAAAAGACAGGCAGAGGCTGGATGACCTATGATTCATCATGAACCTTACCATGTGGCTAGGAAGGCCTCATGTCAATCCACTGCCATAGTGGTAGATTTTGGGAAGGCCTTTGATTTGGTGGAGTGGGAGTTCCTTTTCAGCACTATGCAGTGGATGGGAATTGGGCCTACATTTGTGAGATTGGTCAAGCTCCAATATTCAGGGCCACAAACTACAGTTCTCACCAATGGCCTACATTGCTATCTGTTCCAACTGCAAAAAGGTATGCATCAGGGATGCCCAATTTCTCTGTTTTCTTCATGCCAGCAGCAAAACCACTGGCCATAGTTATATGGCATCAGCCCACACTATAGGAAATCAAATGCCAGGATGCAGAATATCATGAACTGCTTCATGCAGACAATTTACTGATCTTGCAAGGAGATGGCCCATTCACTTTGAACCCCCTCTTGAGTCTCCTACAAGAATTTTAAGAAGTCACTAGGCTATGAGTCAACCAAAACAAAAGTGCTCTCATTACATCACTCCTGCTAGACAGGCCCCCACACAGATGAGGGTCTCCAGAGGGCTTCAGTTGGTATCATATACTTAGGTATCACTATCCACCCCATCTGCCCAGAATGCTTCAGATGACCTACCTTCAATACTAGATGAAGTGAAATGTGAACTGGATGGGTGGAAATCTATTAACCTTCATAAGAAAGGTAACTCCAAAATGCCAGACAACTAGACCCATAAGCCTTCTGGACAGTTTAAGCAAAATTTTCAAAAGAATAATATTGTTCAGAATAAATAAATGGTTACAAGAGAAAACATATAATTAAATTTCAAGCAGACTTCAGACAAATACACTCAACAGTAGATCCATGTTTTGTACTGACACATATTATAGAGAAATATTATACAAAGAAACATTTACCAATGTACATCACATTTGTAGATTTACAAGGAGCATTCAATACAGTAAATTTAAATAAACTATTGCAAACACTCAAAAATGTACAGATAAACCAAACAATATTGAGATTAATAATAAATCTTTATTCAGATAGTAAAACATATATAAAATACAATTTAGTAGGTAACTTGACAGAATTTTTTCATTCTTATCAAGGTGTCAAACAAGGTTGTATTTTGGCCCCTACTTTGTTTAATCTTTTCATAAATGATTTTCCAGAAAAGTTCATTCCTGTCTCAAATCACTCCCCCTCAGTATATGGTATTCTGGTTCCAGTCCTTATTTATGCTGATGATTTGGCTCTAATCTTGCATTCACCCATTGGAATGGGCAGACAATTGAAGCTTTTGCAAATGTATTGTACTGAGAATGATTTAACAATAAACACAGACAAGACACAAATTATGACAATTGGAAAGTGATCAAACAAGTATAAATGGCATATAAACAACATACCTCTTAAGATCACTACAGACAACAGATATCTTGGACTTCAAATTTCTGGCAATTGTAAATTTCATAAACAAACAACTTATGTATTGAACAAATTAACACAGTATAAAAATGGATTGTTAAGATTTAACTCCAGATTTGGAGGAAACACCATTACTGCTATAATTCGAGTTGTGGAGATGAAAATGAGTCCAATAGCCCTATATGCTATTGAAATCTGGTTAGATAAATATGTTACTTAATTAGAAAAAAACGTTTGATATACTGTATAAAAACATACTGGGTTTACGAAGGTCCACCCTGGCAATGATGGCAAGGGCAGAATTAGGTAGGATTCAAATTAAATATTTGGCACATTTAGCAAAATTATGGTACAGGCTCAGATGCTCAAATCTGGATTTAAATAAATTAGCATACGAATGCCTAGGAGGAAAAGCAAAGTGGATAGGGCAGGGTTTCCCTTCCCCATGGCTAAAGAAAGTAGTTTCTACTTTAAATAAAATAGGGTTCAACCATTTATGGACTAACCAACAGAAATGCAAAAACAAATAACCCAAGTTTATCCCATTAATTAAAAATTGGTTATTCAAAATCTCATTTGAGGAAAATATGGCCAGGATAAGGTATTTGAAGGCCCACCATTGGTATGCTCAAAATAAAATTAACCACATTTTGGAACCCTATTTAAATTTTATAATGGATACAAATTTGAGATTTATATTTAGAAAATTTAGACTAGAATCATATTCTTTGAAATATAATCAATATCTATATGTTAATGAGAAGGGTGACATTTAGGATATAAATTGGAGTGCAGTCTAAAACAATTGGAAACACTGGAGCACATTATATTATATTGTCCAAAATATGCAGAACTATGAGATAAGACTGTATCCCCTTATTTCTCAACAAATTCACTAACAGAACATGAGGTACTGAGAATTTTGATGAACCCACCACTTGAGTTCATTGTGAAAGATATGGCAAACTATGTAAATTGGATATTTAAAAAAATGTGTAAGAATTGAGTCGTGAAAATAATGGCGCTTAATAGCATAAAGTGAAGTTTTGGCTAAGTGCAATATTTGAAGAAATATTTTAAGGAAAGTAGCTTTTTTAAAGATATGTGTAAACTTTGTATTTGTAATTTTGTTGTCAATGTGTTTGGCAGAAATTATGTTCTGTCTTCAAAAATCTTTTTGTAATGACTAAACAGTTGAACAATAAAATACATTGATACCTGATATCTATGAACCTGTCACTAGCAGCGAACCTGCAGCCATTCCAAATGATGTTGGCTCCCAGGTCACACATTACCACTCCCACTTGCTTATTCATATACCTCAGCAATAGTTTCTCAAGCTCAACATGATGGTAGGCAGTTATGTTTGGGAAGGTAAACCCCTTTCCCAATACAGTAGGGCTAAACTCCATAGTCACTGATCATAGAGTGGGTAAGGACTACCATAGTTTATAGGGTACCATCTAGCATTCTTGGCAGCTCAAATGATGAAATGGTTTTGCCATGCTGATGCAAAGTCTTCAGAATGGTTACTGATGGAGCAGAGCATAACAAGACACCCCTTAGACCCTAATCTGTTTCATAACAAAATCCTGTCTCATTTACAAGGCAATCCTGCTATAACTGCATTCAAAGCAGCATGGGTTAAGCTGCATACACTCCTGTGACACTACCTCATGCCTCCAACATTGGAACTACTCTGGGAGGAACACCAAATTATGAACTAGTCACTCCCCTCCATATTGGAAGACATGGGCGCAATGGAGAATCCTAGTTCTTTGAGACCTACTCACCATGGATAGGAAACATGTGAAGGCATTTAGTGTCATACAACATGAATATGACCTCCCATTGCAGGATTTATGGAGGTATTTACGGATCTGAAGTATAATCAGTACCAGACTTTCCTCTATCATGAAGGCTCGTGGATCAGGAGACAAACAGCATGTGGATGTCATGATCCTTTTGACTAATAAATTGCAAAAGGGCAGAGCAAGCTTCATTTATGGTCACCTCAGAGGTGCACAGCTTTACTCATCCCTGTCCTCCAAAGCCACATGGGAGAGGAATCTAAGCCACTGTATTAGTGACACAGAATGGACTGACTGCTTATACAGGTCCTGTAAGACTTGTAGGGATGGGAGGACTTGACACACCCAGAATAAAGTGTTACTTCACTGGCACCACACCTGAGAGATCCTGCACAGACTGGGATTAGTGCCCCTTTACAGGTGCTGGAGATGTCAAGGGGGCAAGGGGCATGCTTATCCGTGCACTGTGGGACTGCTTCACTCTTCATAAGTTCTAGAGGGGCATTTTTAAGGTATGTACTCACATTTTGGGTGCCACATTGAAACTTGATCTAGCAGTGCTACTACTGGGAATTTCCAACTCAGCCTTACAGAGGACCCCCATTCTCAAATGTCTAATAGCAATTAAGGCCCCCTTCCTGTGCCAGAATTGTTACTCACCATTGCATATTTCACCTCTGTAGAGAAATGATCACATATTAGAGCCAGCACATTACACAGATTTCATGAGATATAGGAGTCATATCTGGCATCCTCTTAATGTCAGGACCAGCCATTTATGCCACCTTAGCTCTCTACCTTCTCAGGTGTACATTGACAACAATGGGAAAGCCATTACAGATTTGACTTGCCGCTGGTTAGGATCCCAGAACAGTGGTAGGATGTACAACCTTGGGCAATATCTGGTAGCAGGCTATATTCTAAGGTTAGGAGTGTTGGTAATCCTCCACTGTTAATACTGACTGTAAAACCATGGAATGTATGTCTCTTCCTGGATTGTCTGTTGTTTTTTGTTACTCTGAATGAATAATACATGTATGGAGCATCTTGTTTAATTTTCAATAAAAAGATTAACTGAAGAAAATGATAAGGTAAGAGGTAATGGACAGTTGCAGGTGGGAGTAGAAAGGTCATGAAGAAAAGACTTAAGCGAGAAGGGAGAAGAGGCAGTATAGACTGACAGAGGATGGGTAGACTAGCATTTAGGAAAGCAATATGAGAATGCAGCTTGACCAACAGTAGGTTTCCTAGATGGAACAGAAAGGGAATGGGAACATTGCTGCTGATAGGGTAGGATGAAGGGGGGAGGATAGGAGGGAGATGAAGTAGGAGGGAAGGGAACTAAATCAGAATTTGGATATGAAGGAAGCAGCCAGAGAAGCAAAGGCAGACACAGAGATTAATATTTCAGAGGTGGTCAAGGGTGTTGAAAACAGTTATTTTGGTATATTAGGGAAAAAAAGGGAGGAGCAATAATTAGGCTAACAGAAGGGGTAGGGTAATGGGGGGGCAGGCAGAACACAACCATTTTTAATGGCTACATTTGATCTGTGTTCCCAAGAGAAGACAAAGGGCCTCTGCAAGACAGTGGTATTAAGGCTGTTGTAAGGTGTATCCCTGAGGCGAGGCAGCAAGTATTTACCAATGAAAGGGATTGGAAAGGGCCTGCAGCCCTAAAGATAGATAAGGCCCCAGGGCCAGGTGGGTGGCATCCGCGGGTACTCAAGGAACTGGCAATGGAACTAAACACTCTTGGTAGTGCTATTTAATAGCTCAGTTTAGACAGGGATAGTAAGATTGGAGGGTAGCAAATATAGCCTTGCTCCATGGGGGGGGGCAAGGAGCAAATGGGTCAATTCAGCCCTGTCAATCTTACCTCTACTGTGGGTAAATTGATAAGAGACACTAGTCAAAGATGATATCATAAACTACCTGGATAGGAATGGACTCCAAGGTAATAAACAGTATGGGTTTTGTGGCAAGAAGGTGTTGTCAGAGCAACCTGATAGTATTCTTTGACTGGGTAAAGAGGGTAGTGGATAACAGCCATGCTGTAGACTTACTCTACTTTGATTTCAGCAAGGCTTTTCATTTGGTGGCTCACAGAAGGATGCTGAAGAAGCTAGAGGATCTGGTATAGCTAAAGTCACAGTTAGATTGGTGACAAACTGGTTGGAAGGGAGGCAGTAGAGTGTTGTGGTTAACAGAGTCAAAGTAGAAGGGTGGGAGGTCACCAGTGGTGTGCCACAAGCATCAGTCCTGGGTCCAGTCCTTTTCAATGTATTCATTAGCAACATGGGAGAAGGAATCCAGGGCAAGCTGCATCTTTTTGTAGATTCACTAAGCTCTGTGGCAGGGTAAACAGCAAGGTGGAGGTTATGGAGATGAAAAGAGACTTACACAAACTAGAGAGGTGGTCAAAGGTTTGGCAGTTGAAATTCAATGGCAAAAAGTGCAAGGTAATGCACATAGGGAACATGAACCCCAGGACAGAGTGTTTGATAGGGTGGATAAAGCTGTGCATGATCTATTGAAGAAAGAGACCTAGGGGCCATTATCAGTGACTCCCTAAAACAATCAAACAAGTGTAAGAAGGCCTACAGTAAGGCAAACAGGATGCTGCTGTATATAGCAAGGGGTACTGACAGCAGAAAGAAGGAGGTATTATGGCCTCTGTATAGGTCACTGGCGAGGTCCCACTTGGAGTACTGTGGCCAGCTCTGGAGTCCTCACTGACAGAAAGATATGGAGAGGCTGTATACAATGCAATGTAGGTGACCAAAATGATTCAGTGCCAATAGGGCAAATATTTCAAGGATCAGCTCTAGGCACTGAATGTGTACTCGCTGGAGGCCAGATGAGAGCGCAGAGATATGACAGTAACCTTCAAATTCCTGAAAGGAAGGAATAAGGTAAACTGTGAGTAACTATTAAGCTTAAGTAGCAGATCAAGAACATGGAGGCAAGAGTGAAAGCTGATGGAGTGTGAGACTCAATAGGGAAGTGAGAAAGTTTTATTTTATTGAAAGGGTGGTGGAGTCATGGAACAATCTGCCAGATGATGTAGTGGATGTCAAAACTATCAATGGTTTCAAACATCGCTAGGACAGAGTGAAGGGCTAAGTGGTTGCTTAGGGTGATAGTGGCAGGGCGGGAACATGGAGGTGGATAATGTGGTTTAGAACCATGTATAGTCAATAGGTCCCAGGTTTGTGGGGGTTTATGAGCAGACAGGATGCACAAGGGCTCCTTTTCTGCTATCACTTATAACGTTTCTATGTTTCTATGAGTCACAGTGGGAAAGGAACTTGGTATCAAAACATGGAAGAGAGACAGGGCAGAGTAGAGTGAGCAGCGTAAGGCAAAATGGCAAAAGGAGTGAAAGAGGGGATCCATTCTGGACATTGAGGATTTGGGAGCTCCACTACAAATTATGTCATCTTAGTCAAACATAGAGACAATCATCCTTAAAACAATCTTACAGTGGACAGGAAGAGGGATGTTTGCATTGGTCCTGTATAGGGCAGCAAGCTTGGGGTGTTGCTTATAGTGCATGGTATCAATATCTACAAAGAAATCAAAATGATGGTACACATGGTTGAACACTGTGATACTTAAAAGAGTATACATCCTCAATCATAGCACAATCAAAGATGTGTAGTAGTGAGAGGGGATTGAGTCTGGTAAGCCTCTGTTGGGTACCAAATGTCATGGATTTTTTTTTTTTGGGAACGAGAAACAGTTGGTTCGGCTAAACCAATGCTGAACATTGTCAAAATCCAGCTGTAGCAAGGTAGTAACATCATGGGAAAGGAACGAGATGCAAAGAGCACTATATCATCACTGTACATATGAATGAACACAGAGAAACAGATAGATCATTTATGAATATTGAAAAGAGAATGGGCCCAGGACAGGCCCATGAGGGATGCCTGAGCAAATGGGTAGTGCAGGGGGATAGAAAGCTTCTGATCCTGACAACTTGAGACCTGTTCTAATATCAGGAGCAGAATCAAACTACTGCAGAGGAAGAGACCCACAACACTAAGCTTGTCCAGAAGAAGGGGATGTGCCCCCATGTCCAAAAGCTTGAGAGAAATCAACAAAGATGGGGATGTTGACCAGACCCTCATCCATACCTGAAAGGATGAAGTCAGAAAGATAGAGGAGGGAGGTGGAGGTAGAGCTGTATTTCCTGAAACCAGACTGAAAAGGAGTGAAGAAGGAGGAGGAGTCAAAGAATGAAGAGAGCTGTGAGGGAACAAGGTGCTCTTGTAACTTTGCCAGAGGGGGAAAACAAGAAATAGGATTAAGTTAGGATCACCAGCTTTAGGGAGATGGATGACAGTAACCTGCTTCCAGGCATCAGGACCAGTGGCAGTGGAAAAAGAGAGGTTAAGGAGTTGGGTAGTAGGCATAGCAATGGCAGGAGCTGAGAGAAGCAGATGCTCAGGATCAACACATCAGGGCTACTTCCCTTGTAATAGTTAAGAGCTAGTATAGCCTTAAGCGAAGTGGAGGGACTGGTAAGGGAGAAATAAAAATAGTAAAAAGAAAAAGGCAGAGGGAGGGGAGATGTAGTAGAGGGTGTGAAAAGATAAGAAACAGAGAGTACAGGTGGTAAAATAGAAGTTAAAGAAAGAGGCAACAAAAGAAAGGTTAGAGATAGGGAGTTACCAACCTTGAGAACAGAGGATGTAGACTGAGTCAGAGAGGAGAAAGAGGAATGGATAACCTTCCAGGACATGGAGGGGTGCTTAATGTTATTCTGGAGTGTGAATGCAAAATAAAAAGATTTCAGAAACCATGTGGCTTTGGTAGAGGTGCTGCAAAGGTACCAATAGTTTACCAATGCAGCTGGAGAGCCAGTGATCATGCAGGATCGTTATGCATGGACTCTGGTATGGTAGCAAGGTAACAATTCAGCTGAAATCTATGAAGGTGGGAGCCCCATACTCTGGCTTTCTTCAGAGGTCCATGGTAATCCCAAACAGCCATAAATTTGATCTGGAAGGATTGAAGGACATGATTAATATTAGTGGCTGCAGAGGTGAGGGACTAATCAGATACCTATACCGTATGTCATCTAGGAGGGAAGACAAGTCAAATAATTTAAAGGAACATGAGATGAATTCATTTGGGAGGGGAGTATTTTAGGTCAGAGATTCTTCCGCACAGTAAACCACTGTACACAATGGTCTCTGAGCTCGTTAGGAAGATACTGTACCTGCATTCACTATACAGTGAGAATGGGTTGTGAGGACCCAGTCCAAGAGAAAATTGTTTAAAGTTTAGATGTGTGGGATCAGAAACCAAATGAGACCATTGGAAGAATGTTATATTTTGGGAGAATTTATTAGCAGAGGGGAGAACCAATTTATATTAAAGTCACCATGGATGAGCCTTGGAAGAATGGGAACACAAAAAGGAAAGGAGCTCACTAACCAAAGCAAAGGACATGCCAGGTCAACAATAAACCTCAGCAATAAAGATGGGAACAGATGTGAAGGAAGAGTTTGAGGAGGAACAGTTCATAGGAGGAGAACGAGAAAAGACAGTAAGCATAGGCACAAATTAAATGATAATGAAGATGTAAACTGCAGCTCCACTGCCCCTCTTTTTGTTTATTTATTTATTTTTTATTTATTCAATCTAGGATTACAAGTATCTTTGAGAGTCAAGCAGCTTATTTACAAAGGTTCCACGTCAATAGGGGGGTACAGACCCATAATGGAAAACAGACTGGTTTCACAAATAATTACGCAATTTGTATTACAAAATGCAGAATAAGAGAATAGAAAATAAATACACATTGGTTTAGCCCGTGATTCATGGCAGGGAGTGAGAAGAGGAGGAAATTAAGAGGGGAGCCAGATCAAGGAAGGGGAGAGCAACCAGGCAGCATTGCCAAGTAAGGGACGAAAAGCAAGGAAGACAGTGGGGGGGGGGCAAAAGAGGGGTAGATGGGAGGGCAGGAAGGTAGAGGAGAGTAAGAGGGCAAGACACAGTGGAAGAATGGTGGGGGTTGGGGGTTGAGGTCCTGGGAAGAGGAACAAGGATGTTAAGTGGTGCAATCACAGGAGTTTTCAGTTAGGATGTGCTGATGAAGTTTGAGTTTTAATTCACCGAGACTAGTAAGGTTAGCCAAACCATTGTGGAGGCCATTTAACCAGTATGGCACTTTGATACAAAAGGAGCATTGGTATTGGGTGGTCCGGCACATCAGGACTAGTAGGAGTGCGGAAGATGAGGTACGCGTATGTTGGGTCTTGGAGGATTTGTGAAGTAAGCATCCTAATCCCAAAGGCATGAGTCCAAGGATAATCTTTTTGGCAAGTAAGCAGGTGTGGTATTTAATTCTCCCATGCAAGTTGAGCCACCCAGTCTGCATATATACATCGCAGGTGTGGGTGAGGCATGGTGCACTAATTAGGAATCTACAGGCCTTGTTTAGTGCCACAGTGAGCCTTTTGAATGCAGTGGTAGAAGCAGTTCTGTAAATGACAAGGCCATTGTCAATTAAGGAGAGCACCGAGCTGTGGACAGCAAGATTTAGGGCTTCAAGTGTTAGAGACTTTCTCAGTTGATAGAGGAGCGCAATCCTGGTATTGACGGCTCTGGCAACATTTTCAATGTGCAATGAATAGGTGAGGTGTCTATCAAGGGTAACCCCTAGGTACTTGAAGTTCTGTATTTGTTCAAGGGGGTCAACTTGAGAATTTGGGATGGTAAGAGCATGCTCTTTATGTCGACTGTGGGCTGAGGAAAACAACGTGACTTTTGTCTTCTTGTAGTTTAGTACCAGTTTATGATTGTGGAACCAGTGCTCAACTTCTGTGAAGCCCTTTTGAAGGTTACTTTCAAGGAGGTAAGGATCAGGGTGGCTTGCAAAAATGACAGCATTGTCTGTGTACAGCAGTGTTCGCTGGTGGCAGGTAGTTAGTAGGTTGTTAAGGAAGATGCTGAAAAGGAGTGAAACATAGAAACACAGACTTTGATGGCAGATAAGGACCGCTAGGCCCATCTAGTCTGCCCATTTCCCTACCTACAGGATAGGCTGCAGATCCTAGTTAACCAACAGCCTATTTCTTCCTACCCCCCACAAGAATTGCCTTATGTCAGTCCCATGCATTCTTGAATTCTCCCACAGTTTTAGACCCCACAACCTCCTCAGGAAGGCTGTTCCATGCATCCACTACCCTCTCTGTGAAATAATACTTCCTCACATTGCCCCTGAACCGCCCTCCTTCTATCTTTAAATTGTGTCCCCTTGTTCTTGCAAGTCTCTTTTCTGAAAGATGCTACCCTCTTGGACTTTGTTGATTCCACTGAGGTACTTAAACATTTCTATCATGTCCCGCTCTCCTTCTTTCTCAAGGGTATACATATTAAGCTCCTTTAGTCTCTCCTCATACGGCTTCTCTTGCAGACCCTGCACCATTTTAGTTGCCCTCCTCTGGACTACCTCTATCCTGTCTATGTCCTTGCGGAGATGGGGTCTCAGAACTGGACACAGTACTCAGATGGGGTCTCACCAACTGTCTGTACAGAGGGATAACAACTTCCTGTTTTCTGCTGATGATGCCTCTCCCTATACATCCCAGTACACCCCAGCCCTCCCTACTGCCTTCTCACATTGTTTGCTAACCTTAAGGTCATCTGATATGATTACCCCAGGTCCCTTTCCTTTTTGTTGTTGTTACTACCGCCCACCCTTGTGTATTCTTCCCTGGGTTCTTGTTTCCCAGGTGCATTATTTTGCACTTCTTTGAATTGAATCTCTAGCTTCCATACTTCTGACCATTCCTCCAACCTTGCCAAGTCCCTTTTCATCCTTTCCATGCCTCCTTGTGTATCAACCCTGTTGCAGATCTTTGTGTCATCTGCAAACAGGCATACTTTTCCTTCCAGTCCCTCTGCAATGTCACTGATGAAGACATTAAAAGGACTGGACCCAATACTGAACCCTCGCGGTACCCCACTAGTAACCTCCTTTTTCTTCAGAGTGGACTCCATTTACAATTACCCTCTGTGTCCTGTTGTCCAGCCAATGTTTTACCCAGGCTACCACCCTGGAACCACTCCCAGGCTGGTTAATTTGACTAGTAATCTTTTGTGTGGGACTGTGTCAAATGCCTTGCTAAAGTCTAGGTAGGCCATGTCCACAGCCCCTCCCTGCTCTACTACTTTGGTCACCCAGTCAAAGAAATCTATTAGATTCATCTGACATGACCTTCCCGCTGTGAACCCATGCTGTCTTGGGTCCTGTGCTCCACTGGCTTCTAGGTACTCAACTATTCTTTCCTTCAGAAGTGACTCCATCACTTTCCCCACCACAGAGGTCAGACTGACAGGTCTGTAGTTTCCTGCCTCTGTCTTGGTCCCACTTTTGTGAAGGGGAATCACATCCGCCTTCCTCCAGTCCTCGGGTACCACACCATCCTCCCATGATTTATTAAAAAGAGTAGCCAGTGGTTTCACTAGTTCCTCCCTTAATTCTTTTAGAATTCTGGGGTGAATTCCATCAGGACCCATTGCTTTGTCCACCTTCAGTTTTAGGAGTTCTTGCAGAACCCTTTCTTCTGTGGAAGGACTGGAATCAACCCCCCTATCAAGAGTGCTTCTGTTAATTGGATTAGGCACTTCCCCCTCCTCTTTTGTGAATACTGAGCAGAAATATTCATTCAGTATTCCTGCTTTTTCACTGTCCCCATCTGCCCACCCAACGTTCATTCTATTCAGCCTCACTATCCCTCCCTTTGTCTTTCTACGCTCACTGATGTACCTATAAAAGGTTTTATCCCCCGTCTTAACTGAGTTGGCTATCTTTTCCTCAGTCTGGGCCTTTGCTATTCTGACTTCCCTCCCTGCTTCCTTCTGCCTTAACTGGTACAGCTCTCTGTCCTGCTCCTTCTGTGTTTCCTTATACTTCCAGAATGCTATCTTTTCTTCCTGACTTTCCAGCCACCTTTTTGAGAACCATAGTGGCTTTTCTTTCATTTTGATTTATTTATTTGCTTCACACAAAGGCTTGTTGCCTCTGTGATGGCAGTTTTGATAATTCCCCATTGTTGCTCCACACCTCCTTCTAGCCTGTTTGCTAGTGCTTTTCTGAGGCACTCTCCCATCTTGCCAAAGTCAGTGCTCCTAAAGTCCAGTACCCTCACTTTTGTATGGCTTGACTCTGTAGCTGAGTTTATAGTGAACCACACTGTTTGATGGTCACTTGTCCCCAGATGGCAACCCACTTCTAGATCTGAGATCCTCTCACTGCCCCCATTTGAGAGTACAAGGTCTAAGATTGCTCCCTCATGAGTGGGTTCCGAAACTAGCTGTCTAATGCCTGCCACCTGTAGGGCATCAAGAATGGCCCTGCTCTTGGATGTGGCTGCAGCAAATGTGCTCCAGTTAACATCTGGCATATTCAGGTCTCCCATCAACAGTATCTCCCCTTTCTCTGCCATTCTAAGAATGCCTTCTATCATATCCTTGTCAATTCCTTCCCCCTGACATGGGGGTCTGTACACAACCCCTGTGCAGATTGTGGTGCCCTTTCCAGTCTCCAAGGTGACCACAGTGCCTTCTCTCTCTCCCTGTTTACTCTTTTGTTCAGTTGCTTTTATCCCTTCCTTTACATTGAGAGCTACTCCTCCCTCTTCTCCCTGCCTGTCTCTTCTGTAGGTTATGTACCTGGTATGTTAACATCCCAGTCATGGTTCTCTGTGTACCATGTTTCTGTGACTGCTACAATATCAGGCATCCCTCTTCCATCAAGGCCTCCAGCTCAGGGAGCTTGTTGCCCAGACTATGGGCATTGGTACTCATTACCCTCCATTTCCTGATGGCCTTACTTCCTTTTGCCCCATCCTGTCCTTCTTGCCTTTGTCACTTTCTCCATTTACTCCCTTCTCCTATCCTGACACCTCTATGTTGGTGTTGCCACTTACTACCGCATGAATTATTTGGGAGGCTAGGATTTTCATGCTCCTTTCCAGTGCCTCCCCCCTTGGCTAGGTTAAAAGCTTGCCAATGAAGCATTTAAACCCTATTACCCTGGGATCCTGGTTCCTCCAGCCAGATGCAGCCCATCATGCCAGTATAGGCTCACTCCCAAGTGGACCCCTAGTCCCCAATGAAGCAAAATCCCTGAGCTCCACACAGTTTTCCAACCACTGATTGAATCCCATGGTGTGGAACACCCTAGCCTCTCCTATGCCATAGATGGGTAGCACCTCTGAGAAGGTTACCGTGTGTGCTACTTGGCTAAGGCCCCTCCCAATTCCACAAACTCTTCCTGCACTTCTCTAATCCCTTTCTTAGTCAGGTCATTTGTCCCTAGGTGGACAATGACATCCAGCTCCCTCCCCTGTGAAGCTGCTCCAGCAATCCTGAGGATTCACTCCCTGTCCCTCCAAGCCATGGCGCCAGGCAGGCACCTTACCTCCCTCTCCCCTTCCTCCCCCAGTTCTACCTTCCTAACAATGGAGTCCCCCACCAGGAGTTGTTTCCTTCCCCTGCAGGGTCCCCTGCCATCCTCCTGTGGGTCTCCTTTGTGGAGGTTCCCAGCATCCTCCTTGGTCTCCACTGCAGGTGCCCATGGAGACACCACCTTTCAGAATGGCATAGTAATTGTGGAGAGGTACAACTGAGGATGTGCCTCTGTTCCACCACCCCTCACCTCCCTGAGCCCACTGTGGTCCAACTGCTCCTCTTTCTGGCAACCTCTGAGGCAACGGCAGTGGCACTGGTGGTCTCTGGATGGAAGAGGAGGTCCCACAAATCCTGGCCAACTCAGCCTGGAGATGAGCAACCTCCTCCCTCAGCCCAGAGAGGTGCCTGCAGATGGAACAACACGCATCCTCCAGAACATCTCCCGGAAGACTGCTGCTCCACAGCCACTGCCACCACTCCAATCATGTCTTATTTCCGGCCCCTTAACTGTTTGCAATCCTTACTCTTTCCTCTGTTTTTTCTCTCTCTCCTTACTTTCTGCCTGTGTGCCCTTTAAGCACCTGATTGTCCTGTTCTGAGACAAGAATATCCTATATTTCTCAGTAGACCACTTACTTGCTCAGAGGCAGACCTCCAGCAGCTAGAGGGGGCCGGAGAGCTACTCTTGCCCTTCTAGGATGGTGGGTCCTTGGTGGTTCTGTGATCATTCACTTCCTGCCCCCAAACAGGAAGTTCCTGTTGTTAGTCAAATCCTGTGCCTATATAGTCCCAGCAGAGAAGTCCAGTCACACAGCAGTCCTTTCTCCTGATGTCTTCTGCCAAGCTATTAGCAGAATCTTTCTAAGGCAGTCTTTAAATGTAGCTTCCTGCTAGCTAAGCCCACTCCCCTAATTACCAGATCTTTCTACAAGTAATTTAAACCTCACAGCAGTTAAGTCCTTTCAATCACCTGAGATAACTCTTCAGATACCCATTCAGTTCAGTTAACCCAAACACACACTTTTTTTTTGTATTTTAGTTTCTTTTTACCTAAATTAAAGGTCCATGTACAAAAGTTCTTCTACTTTAGTCCCAGCAGAGAAGTCCAGTCACACAGCAGTCCTTTCTCCTGGTGTCTTCTGCCAAGCTATGGACCCAAGATTGAGCCCAGGGGTACCCCAGACCGAACAGGCTTCTGGTCAGAGATAGCACTGGAAATCTTCACGCATTGAGATCTGTCCCCAAGATAGCATCTAAACCAGGGCAGTGTATCAGGGGGAGAGACCAGTTTGTGAGAGTTGTTTAAGGAGGAGTCGGTGATTTACTGTGTCAAAGGCCGTGGTTAAGTCTATAAAGACTGCACCCACAAGACTGCCTTGGTCAATAGATTGCTGAACGTAGCTGGTGAATTCTAAGAGTGTGGTGGTGGTGCTGTGCCCTTTCCAAAAGCCATGCTATTGTTGACATGGTAGGGAGTATCTAGTGAGGTAGTCCACAAGTTGCTTGGCAACAATACGTTCAAGTGTTTTAGAGATGGGTGGAAGGATTGATATAGGCCTGTAGTTGCTGTGTAGTGCATGATCTCCAGATTTGTGAACTGGGGTAACAATGGCTGTTTTCCATACCAGTGGGAATTGTGAGAGGGTTAGAGAGAGGTTAAGTAATTTAGTAATAGGTGGAAATACTACCTTCCTGATGAGTGTGATTAGCTTGAGGTCTAAAGAGTCACCACTGTGCTTGGACTTGCCCAGCACATTGTTTAGTAGTTTCCTGATCTGGGCCACTGAGACACATTTAAAGTAGAAGGAGGGGTGATGATTTGTACTGGTCTCAGGATGATGTGCTGCCATTAAGGTGGTATCGTCAAAGAAGTTTTGTGGTAGCACACTACTTAGGTCAGTGAAGGCACTATTAAAGGTATTCGCTATTGTGAGTGGGTCAAGTATGGGGGTACCATCAAGGTTTAACATTACGGGAGCCTTTTTTGGGTCTTTCCCCAGAACATCATTGATATTTGCCAAGAATTTCCTGCTGTCACCCCAGGTATTGGTAAGTTTCTCCTTGTGGTGATTGCTTCTTGCTTTACCGATTTCACAAGTGCAGGAGTTTCTTGCAGCTTTGTAGGCTTGCCAGTCCTGTAGCTTGCTAGAAGATTTAGCATAGTACCAGAAGTGATCCCTCTGTTTCATGCTGTCTATCAGCCTAAGAGTAATCCAGGAATGAACAGTGCCGTGCACCTTCATTTTCTTGAGGGGTGCTTGAACATCACAGGCAGCATTGAACATAGTGATAAAATGTTGGAGTGATACATTAATGTCTATAGAGGAGTCAAGTAGCAACCAGTCCTGACAGTGCAAGTGTTGTTTTAGGAGTTCCAGGTGGCCATGTCTTAGCACTCTGTTGTAGATAGTTAGAGGCGGTGGGGCATGGAATTTGTTGGTCCAATTGCATGCAACAGGGGAGTGGTCACTGAGTGAGTCAGGGTGCACACTTATGGTGGCAACACGGTCAGGGTGATTAGAGACTATCCAGTCAAGAATGGTGCTTGTCCCAGTTTTATAGTTAATTCTAGTGGGAGAGCTGACCAGCTGAGTAAGGTGCAGAGCTGCGAGTGCATCCTTTATGGGGCCACTAGAGACAGACAGTCAGTTTATGTTGAAGTCACCAAGTAATATTGTCTCAGCAATCTGATTTTGGGCTCTCAGGTAGTCCAGGTCTTTTTGAAGACCAGTGGTAGGGTTGGTGGGAGGTATGTAAACTGATAGGATTGTAGGAGTCTTGTGGTGGGCCCCCAGTAGCACTTTAATCGCTAGTACCTGGGTGGGGCACCCAAGGTGAGCAACAGGCAAGACCAGTCCTTTTACAGCGTCTTTTAGATAGATAGCACAACCACCACCATGCTTAGTCAATCTGTCCAATCTGAAGGTAATGTAGCCAGTTATGGCAACCGCTGTATCTGGTATTTTGGGAAATAGCCAAGTTTCAACGACAGAGAGTGTGTCAGGGTTGTTCAGCAAGACCCAGGCTTTAAGGAGGTTGATTTTGCACAGGAGGCTGCAAATGTTAATAGAGGGCAGATGAACTGTTCCTTGTTTCCAGTGATTATCCTTTGTAATAAGGCGTGCTGGTCCAGGGTTGGGGTGGATGTTACCTGATACCAGAAGTAGCAGGAGGGCAAGCCTTAGGAGGTACTCTCTGATCAGTTTGGATGCTTTTTTAGTAGCCATTCTGGAGCTATGCAATGATTTTGCATTCACTTTCATGCCCAGGAAGTGGAAGACAATCGGTCCTGAGGTGGTTATGATGCAGGTAGGTTGGTAAGTAGAAACCCAACAATCACATTGAAGACAGAAAAATAGAGGAGACCAGGGCCCATTTAAGATGGATAAATAATCCCCAGAAGTCCAGTCTATAGTGTAGTGGAGGCTAATTCCAGCCACAAGGATCTGGGGTTGAGTCCTATTAGGCAGAGTGTTTCCAGAGTGACAGATCAAGAAGAAGAAGATAAGAATGTGGTGTAGGGCAGCAGTGTTAAGCATAAACATAGTATCAAGTAAGATTTAATTAAGGGAGAGGATGGAACAGCAAACACAGAAATCAATAGTTTGTAGTCTTGCCTTATTTATTTATTTATTGAAAATGTTTCACCAGGAGAGGCACACTGAGCAAAAAGATACTCGTCTCACTGTGCGACCTGGGGGGAAGGGTTACAAGTGGGGGCAGATCAACATACCAACATTGGATATTGAATAGCGTAAATACAGAAATGTACAGTTGGGTGGGATTACATTAGCACATTTTTACAATAGGTGGAGCAGTAAAGGATTACATTAGCACATTTTTTTTTTTTTTACAATAGATGAAACAGTACAGGAATCAAACTTCATGGACAGGGAATACATATCAGGAAACACTTCAAGGTTAATACATGATTAAGTAAGTGCCAATAACAATACTTGAGTGCCAGTAGCAGGAATTGAGTTGAGGCGGGATACACCAAGTTGACAGTAGGAGCTGGAGGAGAGGATGAGGGGTAAATAAGAGTGGGGGGAGGGAGGAGGGAGAGGAGAGCAGTAGCAGTGCATGTGGTTGAGAAGCAAAGGTTGAATGGGGGGAGGGAGAGATTAGGAGGGAATTAGAGAGTGGGAGTGAGTGAAGTGCGTAGGGTAGTGTATAAGCCAGCAATTAGGTGAAGGCCGAGCTGCTGGTCAGGCGCAAGGTGGGAAAGTGGAAGATAGCTATCGGGGGGGCAGGGGTAGTTGCAATTTGGTGCAAGGAAGTTAGTGAGGACAAAGGATAGAGAGTGTTTGGATGATGAATGGTGGATCTGACCCTGCAGGCAGTTCCAGAGTTTAGGAAAGAGGTAAGAGAAGGCTGATTGGCCAGCGGTGGTCCTACGGTGAGGGATGACCAGAAGCCTAGCATCTGAAGACCTGAGGGAGTGGGTAGGGGTGGAGGGAAGATAAAGAAGAGAAGCAAGGTAGGGAGGGAGAGAGCCGAGCAGAAATGGAAGTGAATTTGGCGCTGGTTGCTCAGGGATGGCAGGGGCCAGTGAGCAGTAGAGCTCGCAGTGATGTGAGCAGGGGGAGCATCGAGGCGGCCGAGAAAGCAACAAAGTGGGATCAAGTCTCGTTAGGTGGTCTTGGCAGCGGAGATGTAAATGACGCCGCAGTAGTCAAAGGAGGGTAGAATAATTTTTCTGGACTAGCTCCCGTCTGACCGGTAGTGGGAGACTGGGCCGGTTTGATAGAGGGCACCAAGTTTTGGGCGCAGTTTTGAAATGATGGCATCCACGTGTGTGGAAAAGGAGAGGTGTCGATTGAGCCAAACCCCTAGATACCTGAAGGAAGGCACTTCCTCGAGGATGGAGTTATTTAGGGTATGGAAGATCGGGCGCAGGTGAGTTTGGATAGACACTGTCTAGTGCCGAAAGTCATAGAGACAGTTTTTTTGGCGTTTAGGGAGAGCTGGTTGGTATTGAACCAGCGTTGGATTTTGTTGAAATCGGTTTGAAATTTGGAGGAGACTTTTTCGTGGGTCCGGCCGGAGGTAAAGAGGACCGTGTCATCTGCATACATGTGGACTGCGGTAGAGGAGCAAGATTTAGGCAGATCATTGAGAAGGATGGAGAAAAGGATGGGGCCAAGAACTGAGCCTTGGGTGACACCGGTGGTGATGGGGGGGGTATGGTCAGCTATTTTAGTGGATTGCTAAGAAGTAACCAGGAATAGCAACAGCAGAATGCAGGACCTTAGGGAAGAGCCAAGATTCAGATATGGCAACTACATCTGGTCATAGTTTTGGCATGGTACATTGCAGGTGGTCAGTTTTGTACAAGGAGGTTGCATTTGTTTAAATATGTAATCCTCAGTCCTTTGTGAAACTGAAGAGGTGGAGCAGGTAGAGTGAAGAAGACTATGATCGAAGAAGTCCCCTGATGAAGACTACAGTTGTAGTGCTGAGGTGTCTTGACGGCTTAGTGATCTCACTGCAGCACTGTTTTAGTACCTGTTTTGCCACAATAAATGCCTTCGGACTATGGATTATTTTAAATAGGTGACTATCATGTCTTTGAGTGCCTGGCTATTTTTCTAGACTGTGTTTACCTAAAAGGGAGCTAGCAACTCCTGCATAGCATCAAACTCTGTTGCCACTGAGTACACTTCTTTTCATTTGGTTTCTTTAGTCCAGTATCTACTGTTAATAAAAGCAGTAAGGAAACAAGGAGCTTAGTGGAATGAAAATGCTGATTGGGGAGGAGGGAGGATAAGGGGAAGAGGAGTTGTAGGGTTAAGAGGACAAAGGGACAGAAAGCACCAGAAATCTTGTGCATGGTCCCTGATCTGCCTTGAGTCCCCACTCTGATTTAAGACGAGCCTGAAAACAGGTCCTTGGTTTACCTGTAGAGGTAAAAGCCTGACATAACCTACTGTGAACTTTAGCATGTGTGTACCTGACCACTATCCTACCAAGGAAGTGAACATCTCCCACCTGTGATGGCTCAATAAATGCCATATCAACCTGTATTATTCTACATACAAGGCCAGCAAGCTTCAGGACTTGGGGAAACTTCAGCTGGGGTAAAGCACCCCAAACACGGGGGGAAGGGGTTGAGGTTGTAACCTAATGGTTATAACAGTAGGGGGGCCATAAAAGTGCTGAGGAAACGTGCAGTGCTGATGAAGTGATGTGCTTAAGAGGGGGAGCAAATGGGATAATGGTCCATGTGCTGTACTGTGAATTACTGAAATGAAGGATGCAGCCACTAGAAATGATGGACAAACACATTTTGATAGACACCCTCACACTATTAGCACTGTAGGAAAATGTATGCTTATGCCACAGGTAGTATATTGTACAGTGCATTGCTGCAAGTACGTTGGTAGTTGGTTGATGTACAGAATGGTTAGCTCAAAATGCATCTTTTGGACATAAGGTTAAAAGCATAGGGAGCAAAAAAAATAATGACAGAAAATGAAATGATGCAGTTCTTGCCAATGTGCAGGTGCTGCTTATATTGGGGGCCTGAGTGTGATGATTTTGAGATCCCACTGAACTGAGTCACAGTGGAACCTAATATGTTGCTGGCCTTGACTGTACCTGAGTTCATCCCAAAATTTGTGTTCAGAAATTCAACAAATCTCACCTGAATCTTATATCTTTCACCCATACTTAATTCAGATCCCACCTACATCCATTCCCAAATTCAGTCCACATATCCATTCTGATTTACAGTGCTAGTCATGTATTCCACCACGTCTCAAATATGAAACGTTCTTATCAGAGCTGATATGGCTGTGGAGATGTTTTGAGATGCTTTTCCCCATTTCTAATGAATTTGCACAATGCAGATCTGTGGAGAAGCAGTTTCAATGTGATCTTCCTTTTACATATTTTTACAATGTGTTTTCCTAGAATACGCCTGCTTGTTGCTATATATTTAGCGTGGATAGTTCACAGAAGAAACAGTATCTTATTTTCAGTGGGACTGTACATCTACACAATATTATGCTGTATTGTGTAAAATCAGAATGCACTAAAAACACTATTTTGCATCTGGGGATATATTAAGTGCCGGATCGATGCACGAGCAGAAAGATGTGTAGCACAAGAGGGTGTGCTGTTCAGCACTGATACAATATTCAAAGAGAATGCACCACCAGTACAGGTGCATACAGTGAAGCCCACCAGGATGAAGCACAGCACTGCAAAATTCTGCAATAGAGTTACTGCAGCAAACAATGCAGTTTCAAAGAGAGTTAATCCCTTTGTCATGCAGTAAATCTGAACCTCGCTCCATCATGGCAGACTTTATTTTTGCTGTTAGAAATGTGACCCTGGATGGGAGTCACATGCAGGCAACTGCCAAGTCACATGCATCCAGGTTGAACCCGACTGAATACCTTCCAGGGATCGTAGCACATAACAGTATCGCTGCATCCCCATGGGCAAAATTCAGCCCAGGGCCCAATTCTTGAAGGTTGGCGCAAGTCGCAGCCAAACGACTTGCACCAATCACTTCGACGATTGACTCTGCACCCTATTCTAGAAGGGGCAGGGTCACCACATCTAAGTCCTGTGACTTACGACATGTGGTCAGGTACGCTGAACAGAGGGTGTACCTTGCGAGTATGTCACAAGCTGCAACATGTCCACTGCAGGTCGCAAGTGCCCACCCCGTGCCCAACAAGCCACATTAGGCACCCCACAGGGCTGCCTACCCCCTCAACCCGAAGCTTACATTATGTGCCCTACAGGGACACCCTGCTGCCCCCCAAAGCTTACATTATGTGCAGCGCGGGCTGCCTCACATCACTGGCCCAGAAGCTTACATTATATGCCCATGAAACTAACCACACCAACTGCCCCAGACCATACAGTGAGTGTCACCAGGGCTGCCCACACCCAGTGCCCCCTAATCTACCATTGCAATATGCCTGCATGGCGGTGCAGCAAAACCCCCACCCATGCCCCGACCCTGGGTCATCATGCAAATGCAACATATACCCAATGACAGCCCTGGTCTAGTGTCATCACCCCCCCCACCACCCAGCCATGCCAGTCCACCCAGCACCCCTCCACTCATCCCAGCCAGCAACTGGCACGGCCACCCTCTCACCTCCACTGCCAGCCACCAGCTGAGTTCAGTTGGGTGCATACTGAACAGGCATTCAGAAATTAATTTCTGAGTGCATCTTACAATAGCTGCATCCTACTGAACTCAGTCGGTGGCTGGCCGTGGAGGTGAGAGGGTGGGCTGGTCCCAGTGGCCAGCTGGGGATGGAGTGGAAGAGTGTTGGATGGACTGGCATGACTGGGTGGGGGACACAGACCACCGGGGCTGGGCAGGCATATGCTTGTATTCGACAGCAGTCGGGGGTGAGGGGCAGGGTGAAGTTGACTGTGCCACTCTGAGAGCATATCACAATGGTGGATTCCAGGGAGTAGTTGATGTGGGCAGCACTGATGAGCTACTACTGTATGCTTTGAGGGCAGTTGGTGTGGAGGCAACCAGTGGGGAGCATGTAATGTAAGCATGCGGGCAGGGTGGGCAGCCTGTGGGGCATATAATGTAAGCTTCTGGAGCTGAGGGTGTGGGCAGCCCAGGCATGACTGAGGGTATGCTGGGCATTGGGAGGAGAAACTCTGGAATGACTGCTGGACTGCTGGCAGGTCTACAGGACCCCAGAGTGTCTGTAAGTTACTCAGCTAAAGCTGGTGTAACTTATGTTGCCGGTTCTCCTCTGGGGGTTCTTGTAGAATCACAACATTGGGGTCTTTGTTGCTGCTCTTCTGGAATAGGGCACAATTGCTGCCATAAACCCCCTAGTGCCATGTCCCAGGGGGTTTATGGAGCAACTTCCGGCATAACAGCTCTTGAAGCAAGTGGCCTGCGCCATGTTGTAGGCCACATTGTAGAATCGTGCATGTCGCAACTACTGGTGTAAATTGCCACATGTGCCATTCTACTTGGTGCAAGTGCTGCTATGCCAGGTGTAATTGCTCTAGAATCGGGGCCCAAGAATACAAATGAACTAATTGAGCATGCAGGGAGCAAAGGGGCCTTATGCATGCTCATCACCAGCCCATTTGAATGTTGGCATGGGGATGACTGCACCACAGCAGCTCTATCCCCAAGCCCCGACCCCAGTCACTCTCAAGTGGGACAGGCCCTGAAGTGGAACCCCCACCCATTCCACCAGCCCTGATCATACTGAAGTCCAGGCTCTATCAGTTACATATTGTAGGGACCCCAATGCCCTCCATAATTGCATCTGAAGACACCTACAGTCCATGTCCATAGTGTAGTGGCCCCCCTAACAGTGCACAGACACCCCTTCCCTGCCCCCCAGCCCATCCCATTGCACAACAGGCTCTTTAATGGGATTACGCCACTCTATCAGCAGGTGGCAGAGCACTCACAGTAGGATGCTGAAATGTATTATACATAGGCATGAGCTGTGTGTGGGTGATAACACCCAGTGGCCATACTCCTCAGGCACTCGCATGTGGATCCATCATCCCGGTGCCATTGCACTGCTCAGTGTGGGTGATGGCTGATGCTGTACCCACTCAAACAGTTCCCAAAACAGGCATGTTACAGCTGATCTCCCATTTGTTTGTACAATTGGGGAACTGCGGATGAACCACCCATATAATGAAGTGAACACATGGCAAATGGCATTACAGGATACCATGCACCAAGGCACCTGGGATACGTCATCATTTCAGAGGGTGGCATGTTATACAGGGGAATAGGGAAGAGTGTGGACTTGCAGCACTGTATGACAGCAGGAAGAAACAGCATTGGCAAGGCATGCATTAGAGGTATGTAATCTCCTTCTTCAGTTTGCCAGGGACGTACACATGGCTGCATACACTGGTGGATCCACAGCCGGCATGGTGCCCCAATGCACTGTACAGCCAGTTGGGTCATTCCAGAGTGCAGGTCCCCAGCCCGGGTTCCATGCAGTCAATGGCTGGCCATGGCAGGATGGGTGGGGATTTCAGTGTCAGTCTTTGGGTATGGGGGTGATGAGGGTGTCTGTGTAGAGGGGAGGTGGATGGGAGTCCTCTAGACTATGGATATGGATCATGGTTTCCTCTGGTGCAATCGGGTCTGGGGGGCTGTATACTATGGAGCTCTTCAGGGATGGAGTTGTCTAAATTGGGGATGGAAAGGGGGTACCTCTAGTGCACCAGGGCTGTCAGGCTGCTGTGCACCTAGGTGCACATCTGCAGTCTGCATGTGGGCAGCTGGACAAGTTAGGCCAGCTATTTGTGGCCTAACTGTGGGCTGCAGTGCTCTGGATTGTGAGGGGCATATTCCCACCGAATATGCTGCAGCACAGCATATGCATGGGATTGCCCCTTGACTTAAATGGCAGACTATTTGTGTGTGCCCTGACCCATTTCCTTGTGGCTGACACATCCAGCATGTTTGAATATCACACTGCTGTGCATTGTGGGAGTTGTACAGCACATCCCCCTTTTCACCAGGATGTGCTGCATATCCTTTTGAATACAGGGACCCTGGGCCAGGTAGCTTGAATTAATACATTATAAAATGGTAAAATCATGACCCCACTGAAGACAAGATATTGCATCTAAACTGGGACAGTCTGAGTAAATACAGTGCAAAAATGTATAAATGAACATCCCTGTGACAATGAAATGCAGCATCTCCCCTGCCCTATCCAGGATACAAAATATAGGATAAGAAATATTTAGTGCTCCCAGATCCAAATAACCATTACTCTGTAAGAAGCCTTCATTTTCCTTGTGTTTTCCCCACAAAGGCAGAATCAAATCCCTTTGTAAATCCCTGTAGATTTTTCCATAAGTTACTGGTTCCTCATTTATGACTTTGTTCTTTATTATATCAACAGCTTTTTATTAGAAAAACTGCTCTGATTTGCTCCTCAGTATTAATATTGTTTGTCACGATGGCCTTGGAATGATTTGGATTTATATGCTATGCATAAGGCATAATGGGGGACTATATGAAATAACAAATATCAAGCTCATTATTTAATGAACTATACTCAAAATTAGTAACCACAAGTCAGACAATCTTTCAAAAGATACTAGTCATGCCTGTAAACAAATGTACTGCAAATAGAGACATTTCCACACACAGATATATATATACACACACATGCACATGCACACAGATGCCATTTTGCATCTTATAGTTTTATTTATTTGATTTATTTAGCTTTTGTTGACCGGTAAGTGCACTAGACAAATCCTGCCTATTTTCAGGCACGACCGGGGAAGGGATACAGATGAATGCCAACTGACCACATTAAGCTGTTGGTGGTATTTTAGTGAATGAGGGTAATTTAGCCAGGACACGGGAAATTCCCTACTCTTTTCGATAAGTGCCATGGGATCTTTAACAACCACCTGAACTACCACCAATCCAGGCAGATGGGACCTCGTTTAACGCCTCATCCAAAAGACGGAAAGTTGCTAGTTTTCAGACAGATTCTCATAGACTTTTTCTGTCCACCTGATGAAATCTTGAATGAGTTAAGTAAATGTTATTTTATCGAGGCCCAGATCCAGCAACTCAGTATCTCATATTATAAAATGACAAAAAGGCTTCTGTTTGCAGTTGTTTGATCAGGAATTTTATAAATGGTATATGTTCTTTTGTTACATCTGTGTTGGTCTTACGATAAGAGATCTCAGTAGCTCTTATCTGTTATGTTTGGGAAGCAGGCCATAGCCCTTTCTGTCAAAAAGAAATGTATGTATTTAGTCTGGGTAGTTCACTGAAGACCTGGCATTTTATCAGATAGGTCTTCAGAGGTTAAAAACAGTGTAAATCTTTACAAAATTTGCTAGGAAAGGGTAACATTTATGAGGTATGAATCTTTCTTGAAAGATAATCATCCCCAACTGAAGCTAATAGCAAAACATGTTTAAATGCTAATCATTTAAATGTGCAAGATGTTGCATTTCAAAGGGGGTAAACAAATCTCCAGTTTAATAGGCAACCAATATTTAACAAGCTGTTTCAGTTTCCTAATGGCCATCAGATAAGAAGCTTGGAGGTATGTCTCAAACATTCTAAACAGAAAGAAGGGATTATTTTATTTCAGTTGTCATAGCGACTTGTAGATGTGGAAGGATACGTTAAAAACTCCAAAAAATGTGTTCCATGAAACTCCATTTTCAAGCTACAGATAGCATAATGGCTATATTCTCCACCCACAGCAATACAAAATGAATCTCTTCACATATGTAATGCTAAACCCTTCCATCTTTGTCTCAGCACAGCATGCCAGCAGAATGCATGTCATCTAGTATCCAGAATTACTCTATGACTGTCCATTTGATGTGTGTTAATTAGACCTCACATTAAATTGTTACATTTCAAAGCCTTGAAAAATGAATGTGGGTCTTAGATGTTTGGCATTACAAATTCACTGTATGCTCTATAGTAATCATCAGACTTGTCCTGTTATTTTATTTATTTATTTATTTCAATCTAGGATTACAATACCTTTGAGCTGAGGCTCTTTTACAAAGGTTCCACGTCAGCGTGTGCAACAGTCATCATTTTTAGTTACAAACATATAGTCAGTGACTTACAGACATGTAATAACCAGTACAAAGACTTGAGCTATGAGCAAGACAAGGGAAGGGGTGGTGGGTGGTGGGGAAGTGAGGGTAGGAGATCGAGGGAGGAGGTACAGGGGTAGGAGGCGTGCAGGAGGTGGTTGGGGTGGGGCAGGAGTGGAGATACAGGGGGGGAGGTGGCCGAGGGTGGGATACAGTGCAGCCAGGGGGCTTTGTCGAGGGAATATGACACGTAAGGTGCTAGGGGTGCAAAGACTGATTGTAAGTGCTGGGTGCTGGGGTATTTTCAGCTGGAATTGTGGACATGTTAAGATGGGCAATCGCAGGATACAAGCAGTGAGAGGCACAGCTTGAACTTGAAGAGGCCAAGTGTTGGACCGGTCACTATGTCGCTGCCAAGATAGTTGAGCCAGTTGGATGCCTGGTAGGTGAATGATCTTTGTCCTTGGGTCATGCGACATCGTAGGATATGTAGTAGATGGGAATTGGATCTCCTTGTAGTGACGTCCCTATGTCTAGGCTTAAGGAGGGCACAGACACCATTATAGACCTCTTCATTCCAGTATTCCACATAAACACACTTTCATTAAGGGGACTTCAGATCTTTAGACTCATATGCACATTTCTCATTGGAGTGGCTTATTGCTTTGTATACTCCACACAGTCAGAAGAACTGGCTAGCGTTACATTAGTGGGCCATATGTTTCATGCATCAGTGGGCATTGTCCAGCTGTATATACAATTCAGTGGGATGGCTCCCTGTTCCCCATAATTGTCTAATAACACCAGAGTAATTGATGGTTTTTGTATTTAAATGGTTCATGTGTGAGATGATGAAAAAGATGTGTTCTACATTTCTTTAAGATTGTTCCCATATGACTAAAATGTTAGTAAAACTGATGTTCATAGTGTTCTGTTAAGCCATCTTGAATATGGAGGGTGGGGTAACTTGTCAATACAGAACTCTCTTCTCATCAGTGCTTCCTCAGTCTTATATAGTCATTGAAGTAGAGAATGGCTCTGGTTATGCATATGTGTGTGTGTGTGGGGGAATGTATGCCTCTCACCACCTATATTGTGACTTTCCCTTTTAATAAGTCTGTGGCTGGGGGCTGGGTAAACTATTTCTCTGACAGAACTCTCATCCTCTCCCCTTCCAGCCTGGACCAGATGTGTAGAAACAGCAATTCAGCTATCAGTTTGTGTTTGGAAAGTCTGGGGTGGTGAGTAGCACTGGAGACAGGCTCCTGGGCCTGATATTCAAAAATGAGCAAAGCAGAGTGCCAAATGGCTATATTCAATTGAATAGCACATTGGTGCTATCGGACTGAATATAGGTTCTTGTTGGCTGGCGCTAAGTCAAGTAACGCTGAACTAACATGGAGCTTCACTGTGCAGGGAATTGCTCCACCAGACCCAATAGCACCAGAACACTAGGTGTGATATTCAGAGAGATCCATGCAAATGAATTCACTGGAAATGCAAAGTGGTGTCTAGTGGTCCCCTCTCCCTCAAGACTGCTGGCCCAACATAAATGAACTAAATCCCTGGTGCCCAATGGTTCTCCCTCCATCTTATGGCTAGCTCAACATAAATGAACTAAATCCCTGGTATGTAATGCCTAAAATTTGGAATATAATTCCTACTGAGATCTGACAAATTTGAGCTGCTGGATTGTTCAAAGCATGTGTAAAGCAATAGTTGCACAGTATTACTGGTTATAAATGTTTTTAATGAATACCTTCAGTCTCCAGTGCCGTAGGAAGGGTAGTGCGGGTGGTGCTCCCTTCTGGGCATAACCTCTGAGGGTGCAGTTTTCAAGTCTAAAGCTCACTTTTTAATTCACTTGCGTTGTTGCTTTAAGGTTTCTTTTTTTTTTAATATATTTTGGTTTTGTAATTACAACTGGCTGTCAGCAGGGGTGCATCTGTGGACCAAAGATCAGCAAATCGGGGGGGTGTCACATGGTTGCGCCGTCTGCTGCAGACAATATAATCATGTGGTGGTGGTACAGAGAAACCACCACCCAGTCCATTAGTATAAAAGGTACTGGGTGGAGCACCACGAGCACGTAGCACTGAGAGGCGGTTAAATAGAGGCTGGAGATACAGTAGTTTGTTGAAACGAGACAGAAAGAGACTAGCAGAAAAAAACAGCAATAAACTATAGAGTGTAGAGAGGAGAGATGAGACCAAGAGACAGAGCGATATTGGATTTGTGTAAGCAATGCACTACTGTCTTCTGAGCGTCTATAATGTAGTAGTCTAACTGGACTGCATTAAGTAAAAGCAACAGCAAGCATTTTTATTTCCATCCACATCTGTCCTGTGTGTGACCAAAATGATTTTTTTAAATGAGAACTTGTGTCATATTGAGTGTCAGTGAGATGAATTATGGTGTATGTGGCAGCAGTGGCACCAGGTGGGTGGTACTAGATTGGAAAAATGCAAACTCAGGAAATCTGCTTTGAATTTGATTACTGGGCTGGCTCAGCTGACTGGTGGTTTGCTGTGTATTATTTCATGATAGAGGAGTGCTTTCAGTTCACTTTTGTGACTGTCTGTGTGAAAGAAGTTTTAACTTGTACTGCCCACAGTGAATTTTTTGCTCAGCATGTTGTTAAGCTAAGTTTTATAATCACTCCATACAGTGCTTACTGGAGTTTCTTTTGGGAGTCACGGGGAGTGAAGAACAAGTCATTGCCTTCCTAAATTGGGCTGACTTCGTGGGCGGCGAACCCGGGGCACCATCCTCCTGCCCACATGTTATACATTTTTAATTTTCTTCTCCTCTTGACCCATCCCTTGCACTCCCATTTCATTGCCATTGTTTTTTTTTTTTCCATGTCTTCCGTTATCCCGACCCCACCCATACCAGTCTTGCTGTAGAAAATGAAGCATTGCCTTGCCTTGGATAGAAGTTGTTAGTTGACCTGTTGGCAGGCCTGGCTCTGGCTGCTCCCACACTGCTTTCCTAGTACTCCATATGGCTGGCTGTTGGCAGTGGGCCTTCTCATCCCAGTCCCAGGGCAGACAGAGCCTCCAGACCTGAGACAGTTCTTCACTCTGACTCCACTGCCCTGACTCCCCCTCAACCAGGGACCCCTACTACTACTACAAGTACTCAGTACCTGCTAGGCAGCTACTGAATGAAGAATCAGCTGCATCAGGCCAGGCAGCCAGCACTGGGAAGTAGCACTTATAGGTACTGCAGTCAGTTATATTTAAGACAAGCATAGATATACAATACCCAATACTTACAATACAATTAAATCAATCAAGATTTGTTTCTTCTTATTCAGTTAGCCTCCCTCTGCCACCTTAGCTGGCACCAGGCAAGTGTAGACTAGTGCATTTTATTTGTTGGTTGATCAGCAAAAGAGAACTTCATTTTACAGCTCGCACTCTGATGCCAGCCAGCCAGAGTCTCACACACTTCAGATTCCATAGGAGCAACATTTTCCCTGCAATCAGGGGTAGGAGACATATACCAAAACTATGTTTTTACCTCATGAAAACCCCAGAACTCACCACAGAGCATATAAACCCCACAGGACTTCTGGGGCCTAAAAGCCCCAGATCCCGGCTGTTTTCAGGACAGGGGCACTAAATTAGTCTCTTGCTCAGGGCACCGAAATGCCTTCCTATGGCTCTGTTCAGTCTTGTTCTGCATTTGTATTGTTAAACAGTATGTACTGTACAGTGGTAGCCATCTTAATCTTACAATTTGTTATAGATGAGTTTACTACATTAAAGTACTGCTATACAGCTCTTCCTCTTATGACAGTATCATTCAGGGTACCATTTAAGATGAATTGTGGAAGGATTTTCCACTGAAAGAAAGGCTGTTCTTTTATTTTATTTATTTATTTGTTCTAGAATTACAAATACCTTTGAGCCGAGGCACTTTTATAAAGGTTCCATGTCATTGGTACAATTGAGATAATCATAAGCAAAGATAACAGTTTATAAATTAAAAAAATGACACATAGTCTTGTAGATGAAAAAAGAACAATAAGGTGAAACTTTGGGGAGGGGAAAGGGAAAGGAGGAGGATGAAATCAGGGAGACTAAGTGGATGGGAGAAAAGGGGAGGTAGGTTGTGGGGGACAGAGAGAGGAGAGGTGGAATGTGGATAAGAATAGAGGTAGTGCAGCCGGGTGGCATTTGTCATGGGCCAGCAGGGGAGGTGAAGATGGGGGGGGGTGCTGGCAAAGTGCAGGAGTAGATGTGGATCCAAAAGGGCATTTTCAGCTATGGAACCAAAAGACATGTTTAGCCACAACAGTCACAGAGGTTGGAGGCAGTGAATGTTAGGCGGAGACGAGTCTTAAAAGTGCTGAGCGATAGTGAGGATGAGCTGTCTCTGGGAAGACCATTGTACCAACTAGTGGCCCGGTAAGCAAAGGATCTTTGGCTTGTGTTAAGCGGCAATGCAGGATTTTCAGAAGCTGAGGTTTTAATCCTGGTATGTTGGGTGTGTATTCTCGGTTGTATGAGGGCACAGACTCCAGAGGGGCAAGGCCCAGCAAGATTTTCTTAGTAGTAATACAAGTTTGGTGTTTTCTTCGATTGGCAAGATTCAACCATCTAGTTTGAGAATAGAGGTCACAGGTGTGAGTTAGGCATTGGGAGCCAGTGACAAGTCGACAGGCCTTGTTGAGGGTGGTGGATATACGTTTGAGTGCAGTGGTTGTAGCAGAGCCGTAAATGATAATGCCATAATCAATGATGGATATGATGGAGCTCTGGACAGTGACAGTCAGGGCTTCGGGTGTCAGGTGTTTCCTATGATGGAATAGCAGGCCTAGCCGGGAGTTAGCGGATTTGGCGACACGGTCAATGTGAGCAGTGTCGGAGAGTTGAGGGTCAAGGGTGATCCCGAGGTATTTAAAGTTTTTGATCTGTTTCAGTGTGGCACCTTGTCTGGTGATAACGGAGAGTTGGAAGTGCTTATGTTTATTATGGGAGCTGCTGAAGATCATGGCCTTTGTTTTTCTTTTTGATTAAGGATCAGTTTGTGCTTTGTGAGCCAATTCTCAACTGAGGAGAAGCCGAGTTGGAGATTTTCTTGCAATTTCTTCGGGTCCTGGTGTGTGGCAAGGATTACTGCATCATCGGCATACAGGGTGATATGTTCAGTGCAGGAGTCCGGTAGGGTGTTAAGGAACAGACTGAAGAGTAGGGGACCCAGTATTGAACCCTGGGGAACTCCAGAGAGGACAGGTTTGGAATCAGAGAGCACATCTCCAATTTTTACACGCTGGGAGCAGTTTTCAAGATAGCTTTTGAACCAAGAGACTGAATCATTGAGACCAGCATTTTTAGTTGGCTCAGCAGGAGGGAGTGGTGGACAGTATGAAGGCTTTGGTCAGGTCAATGAAAATAGCACCAGTTAGTTGTCCATTGTCGAGGAGCTGTGAATGGAGCTGGTGAATTCGAGTAAGGCAGAGGATGTACTATGACCTTTTCTAAAGCCATGTTGCTGTTTACAGAGAATATTGTAATTGTCCAGATGCTCGGTAAGTTGGTCCGCTACTATACGTTCCAGTGCCTTCGATAGGGGAGGCAGAATGGAGATAGGGTGGAAGTTTGCATGGTCAGCCTTATCACCACTTTTGTGAATTGGGGTAACAGTGGCCATTTTCCATTTGTCTGGGAATTGGCTAGAGGAAAGAGAGAGACTAAAGATCTTGGTGAGGGTCCCAAGTACTTCGTCAAGCGTTAGGGCCAGTAGCTTGAGGTCAAGTGTGTCATTGCTTGTTCTAGATTTGCTGATGGCTTTGGCAATGTAGTTTTGAACTTGATATTTCTTTAGTGCTTTAAAGTAGAAAGGTGGGTGACAGGCATGGGTGGAGGAGTTGGGGTGGATGGGAGTGGACACATCTTGGAAGAAGTCGGAGGGGAGAACACTGCTAAGGTCAGTGAAAGTGATGTTAAAAGTGTTCGCAATAGTTTTAGAGTTGTGTAGTGTGCCCATTTATGTTGAGTATGTTCCGCGAAGATTTTGACTGCTTCCCAGTGACATCTTTAATGTTTTTCCAGAAATCCCTCCCATTTCCCAAGGAGTTAGTGAGGGCATTTATATAGTAGTCAGATTTCTGTTGCCGAATGGATTTGCAGTCATTCCGTGCCCGTTTATAATTCTGGATGTCGAGTTGCTTACCGGAGTTTCTAGCCAGTTCCCAGAGGTGGTCCCTGGATTTAAGTTTTTTTAGGAGGTCTCCTGACAGCCAAGGGTTACTGAGCGATTTAACTTTACACTTTTTGAGGGGGCAAATTTATTACAGGCTTCATTGAAAATGTGAATAAATTGCTTCAGTGCAGTATTAGTATCTGTTGCCTTGAAGATGGGGGACCAGTCCTGCAGACTGAGGTGCGATTTGAGGTGGGGTGGCTGACCACGGGGTAGGACTCTGCTGGTGATGATTTTTAGAGAGGGCTTATAGAATTTGTTTGACCAGGTACAGCTGATGGGAGAGTGGTCACTGAGTGAGTCAGGGAGGACTGAGGTTTTCGTGATCTGAGAGGGGCAGTTGGTTAGGATCCAGTCAAGTAGGGTGCAGGTCCCAGTTCTGTAGTTCTTTCTGGTAGCATAGTCAACCATTTGAGTCAGGTTAGCTGATATAACGGAGTCCTTAAATGACCCACCTTCAGCTGAGAGCCAATTAATGTTAAAGTCACCAAGAAGGATGATTTCGGAGTCTGATGGGTGGGATTTTACAAAGTCAAGGACAGCGGTTAGACCAGGTCCCTGTTCCTGAGGAGGTATGTAAACAGTGACAACTGTGAGGGCCTTATTGTGGGCGCCTAATAGGAGTCTGATGGGAAGAATCTGAGCAGGTGTTGCTGGAAGACTGGAATCAATGGGGTGTCCTTGGAAAGTGTCTTTCACATATAAGGCACACCCTCCACCTCTTTTGGACTTACGATCAACCCAGAAGACATTGTTGCCAGGAAGGGTGATTGCCTGGTCAGGAATCTTTGGGGTGAGCCAAGTTTCAACTACTGACAGAATATCCGGGTTGTGTTGGGTGGTAAAGGCTTGCAGTTCATCAAGTTTAGGAAGTAAACTGCAGATGTTCAGGCACATGATTGAGACAGTGCCTGTTGGTTTGTTTTGGTTGGAGGTGTTTGGTCCATGGTTAGGGTGAACAGTCTCTGATAGCAGCAGGAGAGTAGCACAAGTTTCAGGTTGCATCGGCAGAGTTCAGTCAGAGAGAGTTGGTTTCTTATTTGAACAGTAGTATGCCAGGTGGTAATGTTGAAAATGCAACATTGGAATAGTTGTATACAATGTGGCTAGATGTGCCCAAGGCTCACACATGAGCAGGGACAGATCAATATCGGTGGTGTGACTCCAGGGGGAGGATTTGCCCCATTGTCAAATGATTTAAAATAATCAAATCCACAGGAACATGACCAGTAAACTGTTTGATCTACGGTAACAAGACAAAGGATGTGCTAAATTTCTGGAACACTGGCCTGGGGCATATGCAGGAAGTTAAAACCCTTTGTCAGTGTCTTCCTTTTGTTTAAATAGTTGTGAATGGTTCTCAAAGACATGCAGTTCCCTTTAGCAACAAGGTAAACAGAAATGTGGATTCAGTTTGCACTCCAAGGTCAAAGCTTGTAGAATTTCTTAGCTGTACTTACTTTGATTGTGATGGCTTGCTAAAAAGTTGATTTATAATGAGAATCCCAATATCTGCTGGTGATGTTTTCCAGTTCTTACCCAGAAAAATTTTCATAGATCTCATATCCAAGAATGGTCTAGTTCCTCCAAGCCAAAACACATGAAAATCCATAAAACTAAACTATTGACAGAGACAAACACAAACACCCAGCCACACAGCCAAGTAGGCGGAGCCAAGTTCTCTGGAATATTGTTCATTAGATGTCTATATTTTTCATGGAAATTGTTGTGAAATAATTTTCCACAGATAAAATTGCTTTTCTGCAGAATATTATTTGGCAGATAACAGTAGGTGGAATTCTGCTGCTGAACCAGCAAAATTGTGATGTAAATTTCGCAGGCAGAATGGCCATTCCATGCTAATTCCGCCAGCTGAATTTCACATTCCACACAGCACTAATGCTTTCCTCGCAGTGCTTTTCATGATGACTAGGCTTACATAATAAAATCATGTATACAGATTATGACATATTAATAGCAGATAGAATTCTTGCTTAAACAGACTGTGGAGGATGTGAACAAAATTTACGGTCATCCACTTACATACAGGTGACTGGTCACCTAAAACAGATGTAACTAAACGCAATGTTGTTCATGAATTATTGTTTTTTTTTTGGTAATTGTTTAACCAGGAGTAGCACACTAAGCTGAAAGCTTGTTTACAGGTGCAACCTGGGAGCACAGGGAAGTTAAATGACTTGCTCAGGGTCACACAGTATGCAAGTGGGGGCTGTGGGATTGGTATACTGGGAAGTGCAGGACTGAAATACATAGATAATATACAAAATGAAGCAGCACACAGCTGTCCAATGTGCAAAGTGCCTTACTTTCATTCATTAGAAAAAACAAACAAACATGCAGGCTAGTCACAAAAACATGTTGTCTCATCTCATTCACTCCAGGATAAAATTCCTATGCCACTTTTCATTGTGATTGGTTGACCATCCATGGTACTCCATACCTTACATCATGGGTTTTAGCCCACCTAATAGGCTAGTGATGCACATGACCCATGGATCAAATTTCTTGGTATATCCAAGTCCCAGAAGCCCCTGTTCTCCAGTTCAAATCATGCATCTGATCAGGCAACTAGCACTCCAGGAGTCCCTATTGTTCTATACTAAGAAGGTAGGCCTACTTTTTGATTGTTAAAGATATTTATCTGGTTGGGCTGCCTAAAGAGTTTGGGATATTTGTTCCCGGTTTTTGGTCGGGGGGGGGGACTCCCTAAGGAGGAGATTTATAACAGCCTTACTGGAGTCAGCAGATTGTGCTTCTGTAATTTTAAAGAATTTTGCCAGAAGTATTGATTTGTGCAGGTCTGCTTGCAGAAGAGAGAACTTGGCAACATTAATTGTGATCAGCAGACTGTCCTGCTGTGTCTTGAAATGTTTGTTTCTCTCCATTTTAAAAAACAACACTGAGTCACTCCAGGATAAAATTTCTATGCCACTTTCATTAGTCAGCTGATGACTATTGAGGTTCTGTTTTACACACCAACAGGATAACTGGGAGTCAATGTGCAGTATATCTAAATGCTTACAGCTCATACTATGTGACTACATTGTGCCCTCCTTTTGAAATTAAACATATTTAAGTAACAAACCACCAATGTTGACTGTGGCTCACACATATTATTAGCTGTTTCCCAGTCAGGCTTTATATGTAAACAGCCCAGTATTTGGCTGATTATTCCACAGAACCAACCTACTATGTTACCCTCCCAACCCACTGTTAAACCTGCAGATCAAGAAAGGTCTGCAGTGCTACAGTAGGCATAGAAAATTGGCAAACTAGGTGGGCCAAGCAGTCCTTAACTATCATCAAATGTTATGTTTCTATATTTTATGTCTCTATGACCTGTAAGCCTTTAGATGTACAGCAATTTCCAGTTGTCATATTGGTGTATAAAATAGAATTGCATTTGCCACCGGCTAACTAATGAAAGCTAAACATCATTTTGTTTGCAATACCTGAATGATTGTGTTGCCTCATAACTTTAGTATAAAGTCTAACAGTGCCACACTGCAATTCCCCAAACATTTTCCTACCATAGTATACATGAATTCCAGGAGCATGTCCCAAGTGCATTATTTAAAAAAGAAAGGTTTTGGAAGAAAGATCAGTATTATCTGTGGCAGAGGGATTTAACCTGGAGTGAATTTGATGAGAGAACATGTTTTGGTGGCTAGCCTGCTTTTTTTTTAATATAATAAATGAAAGTAAGGCACTTTGCACATTGGAAGCTCCGACTGTAATATGAGAAACTAAGTTAAGTGCATTTCAATGTATTTTAATGGGTTTTTCAACTTTAATGCATACCTTTGCCATTTCTGCATATTTTGAGCACACATTTTCAACATGGGCATTTTGGGACCCCACCTCATGAATAAAGGTGGTGCAATTAGGCAAATCCCACCTGAAAGTTGATTTTTGCAGTTGCTTACCAAAATCACATTCAGTGCAGGATTTGAAAATTTTCACCACTCTTGTTCACACAGTGGGGTCATAAGAAGGCTTTGGTAAAAATCTATGGTCATAAGATGTAAAAATGGCACAGTTATGCACATCCATTGAAATGTTGCAAGGCTTGATCGAAATTTTGGAAATTTTAAATATTTTGACCCCAAATTTTCAACATAAGCTTCTTATGATCATACCTCATAAACATGACAGCTGTCATTTTAAAATCCTGGCTAAAATGTGCTTAAACAGCTGTGGCACAGAATGACCTTGTGGTGGTGTTGAATCATGTTTTGTAAGGGATTTGAACATTTTCAGAACCAAGTACATGAGGCTGGGTAATAAGAAGGCTATGCTGACATTTTGGTTGCTGTTGTCCTACACACTGTATACGCATCTATGGAGGAATGGGGTGCAGGGCCTGGAATACCTGATCTCCACAGGCAAATAAAGATGGGATTACTCTATCTTAAAAAAGTATGGCTGGATGGCAGCACAAGGCCCAGAGGGCCCTGCGCTCTCACAGGCAAATAACTATATGATTAGACTACTGTATCCAAAAACAGTAAGGACATTTTTGCAAAAAAACTGCATTAATGCATCTGTTAGGGTTTAGGATAAAGCAACAAAGTTTCCAGCCTAACACCTCTGCCCCTCCCCTGGAGCAAATGAGAGGTGGAGCCTTCCTTGCAGTTGTCAACCCTAATGTTCACCCCATTCAATGCACTCAAGAAACAAACACCTACAGTTTCTCCATCATATCTCAGATGTTCTATTGCTGTGATGGGGAGAGCGTTAGGGTTGAAAATCCCAAGGAAGACTGCACCCAACATTCATTTTGGGGTGGGACAGATGATGTAAGAAACCACTATGGTTCTCAAAGGAAGTGGCAGTGAAGGTTCAAGAGAAAAAAGCATTCAGGAAGTACAAGGAATCACAAGCAGGACAGAGAATTGTATCAGTTAAAGCAAAAGGAAGCTGGGAAGGCATCAGAACAGCAAAGGCCCAAACCGAGGAAAAGATAGTCAACTCAGTTAAGAAGGGGATGAAACCTTTTATAGGTACATCAGGAGAGATGGAAAACCAAGGGAGGGATAGTGAGGCTTAATAAAAGGGAGGGGGTGGGCAGAGGGTGACTGTGAAAGGCAGAGATACTAAACAAATATTTTTGCTCAGTATTTACAAATGAAGAGGGGGAGATACCTAAAACAAACAATAGAAACACTCTGGATACAGAAGTTGATACCAGCCCATTTACAGAAGAAAGGTTCTGAAAGAACTCTTAAAACTGAAGGTGGACAAAGCAATGGGGCCTAATGGGTTCATCCCAGAATTCTAAAAGAACAAGGGTAGAACTAGTGACACCACTGACTACCCTCTTTAACAAATCATGGGAGGATGGGGTGGTACCCGAGGACTGGAGGAGGGCAGATGTGATTCCCTTCACAAAGTGGGAGCAGGGCAGAAGCAGGAAACTACAGACCTGTTAGTTTAACCTCAGTGATAGGGAAAATGATGGAATCACTTCTGAAGGAAAGAATTGTTGAGTATCTAGAGGCCAGAGGGGCACAAGACCCAAGGCAGCATGGATTCATCATGGGAAGGTCATGCCAGACGAATCTGATCAATTTCTTTGACTGGGTGACCAAAGTAGTAGATCAGGGAGGGGCTGTGGACATGACCTACCTAGACTTTAGCAAGGCATTTGACTCAGTCTCACACAAAAGATTAATATACAAGTTAGCCAGCCTGGGAGTGGGTCCCAAGATGACAGCCTGGGTAAAGAATTGGCTGGAGAATAGGACACAGAGAGTAATAGTAAATGGAGTGCACGCTGAAGAAAGGGGAGTTACTAGTGGGGTACCGCAGGGTTCAGTATTAGGACCAGGCCTCTTCAATGTCTTTATAAGTGACATTGCAGAGGGACTGGAAGGAAAA